>APFE031691069.1:198816-217493 GCA_000404065.3 Pinus taeda
GACGCTTCGCTTCCTAGATTTTTGGAAAATGATGCTTCGACGTCCCCGCTTCCAAAAAACGCTTCTGCTTCGTGCAACATTGGGTGGATACTAAATACAAATGATACATCAAAGGCGATACCAAATCTTGCTAATCCCTGATAGTTGTCCAATCAAGGACTCAAAGGTGGAGAACCAATACAAAATAACATCAAATATATAAATGTATCTCATTGTCATGAGTTATATGTAGCAAAACAAACAAAACTAGCAACTAGCTCTCTGAGATCATTGCCCTCTCCCCCTTTTACAAGAAAAGATGATGGGCTGTTTGCCAGACCTGCTCCTAGCAGTAGAAGGCCTTGGCCCTACAACTTTTGTCAAACGATGATTGCGGGGTATGATACTGTGCTCTCCTATATCTGTAGTATACTAGCAGATGGTGCTGACGCTCCCACATTCTCCTCCTCTTGCTCCTTTTGCTCCCCCTCCTGCTGTTGCTGCTCCTCCATCGAGTCCTCTTGCTCTTGCTGCCCCTGTACTAATGGTTCTTCCTATAACCATGTAGGTGACTCCTCCATGATGGGGACCTCAGACTCCACTCTCCACTTAGACAATACAACAATATTGTCAAAGGAAATGCCATCCACATCCAATGGTTTCGCTATTCGCTTCACCCGTAGTCGGAGATTGTAATGGACATACATCAAGTCATTAAGGCATGAGAACTCCAACCTGTAAGAGTGTCATATAAAAATTAATGAGTTTTGACATCAAAAGTAATTGCTTAGTTGAAGGCTGGAGCTCAAAGTTATAAGCTGTTGTGCTTCTTTGAGTGTATTTCCTCAAATACACTCCAATTGCGCTCACACCCAATACACTCCAATTGCACTCACACCTCGAAGCCCTACAAGCCTGGCTGAGGATTTTGATGGCCAATTTTTGCAAATTTGGTGCCCTTGCACCATAGCTTTGCCACCAAACATCTACAACAAAATAAAGAAAATTTAAAAACTTAAAACATAATTAAACTTTAAAATAAAACATAAGTGAATTTTAAAAATCTAGAATTCTAAGTTAGTAAATTCTAACGAGTCATGACTTGTCACTTACGTGGCATGAAGATGGTCCTTTCATGAATAGCATCATCAAAGCCAAATAGTCAAACACCATCCCTATGCATCCATATCTTGCGATTGATTTTGCTGTGAAGCTCAGGATCATGCCATCCTATGAATACACGTATGGAGCCCTTCGATCACCTTGCAATCAAAATCAAAGTTGCATTTGTAGGAAATTGCAGGGTTGAGGGAAGGTGTTGTTGCATGAATGGGTCGATGAAGCATCTCCTTCCACTAACTATCAATCACATCGCATAGCATCATCTGTCTGTTAAACCCCACAAAACCCTTGTTTGCATAATAAGCACGAATGGTCTCTTTGGCCCTATCCATGGCCTCATGCAATAAAGCCATTGCAAGCTTATCCCCTTCTACCAATCTCAAAACCTTTACTATAGGTTCACTAACTAAGCACACTACTTCTACTCCTTGCCAAAAGGTGTCAGTGTACACCATTTTTCTAATGGGTCTCCCATCCTGTCTCCTGCTATATCTAGAATCACGCCACTCATCAAAGACAAACATTTGCTTCAACTCACACTAACATTGAAGCAAAGATTGAGTAGTAATGAAGTTGGTGGAAAACTGTGATTGTATCATTGTGGGATGCCGCAACTCCCTGTTTCTAGTGCATCTCCTCATGAGGCTAAGAACAAAAGGTTATATATGAACTTGGGATGCTCCTAGCCATATAAATCACCTCCTTAATGAAGGAGAGTTTCCCCATAACCTCAAGAATTAAATAGATACAATGTGCTGCGCATGGAGTCCAGAACAATGAGCGATGCCTGTCCATAAGCATCTTGCCAACAACCACATAATTAGCTGCATTATCTATCGTGACTTGCACCACATTCTGCACATCAATCTCCTAGACGAACCCATCTAACCATTCACATATCAATGCTGCATCTTTTATATGTGCTAATGCATCCACTGATTTAATAAACATGGTACCTTTAGGACAATGTACCAAAGAATTTAAAAGGGTCTTACCCTTCCTATCTGTCCAATCATCAAACACCACTGTGCATCCATAGACCTCCCATGGCTGCTTCAACTCTGCTAATCTATAGTTGATGTCCTTATTTTCTGCTTGAAGTATTGGCTCCCGCAACTCCTCATATGTAGCACTTTTGTACCCTAGGCCCACAATAGAAATAACATCACACATTGCTAGCCAAATGGATTTTTTTGGTGATGCTGAGAGGTAAGTCACTCCAGTAAAGACACCTCCCCATAACTCTGTTTGCTTCTTGCTTCTTTTTTTTAACCATTGAATTTTATTGAAGGTTGTGCTCCACGTCAGGTTCTTGGAACAAAATATGATGACCTCCCAACAACATCAGTAGGTGATGTTGTGGAGCCCCTCCCACTATCCTCAGGCTCAATCTCGAAAGCAGATAGCCTTGAAGATCCGCATGCATGTTCAACCTTGTTTACAACTGCCTATTTTGCCTACAAGTTCGACCTTGTTTGCAACTGCCTATTTTGCCTGCAAGTTCGGCCTTGTTTGCAATTGCCTCTTCTTTCTTTCTGTCTTTTTCCTCAATTGCTTCATATGCAACTCTTACAATTTCTAGACTAGAATTCATAAAAAGCCCAACATCATGTCCAGGGAGTCTAGCCAGATGGTATTTCAATCGGTTAATCCCTCCTGTCATCTTGTCCCCACACAATTTGCAACGTAGATGTTGAAATATCTAAATCTAACACATAATAAATTCCTACTGCATTATCTGGTTTATTTGACCTACTAGTTTATTCCTTCACAAGTTATTTAACCATATAAATACCGAAAATAAACACAAATGCAGTCTCAACTCATATACAGATCATCAACTGAAATACTTAGACAAACACACAAGGGACACTCTTATTTTTGGACAATTGTCCCTGGAAAAACCCAGTGTGGGAAAACCGGTGCAGCAGTTTCGAGGGTTTTATTATTATGCAGATTTCTTGAATACAACTAGGTTGCCAAACTGACTCACCCAACAGAGATTTTTTCACGGCAGTAATACCTCTTCTCGGAAGCAGATATTCAGCTTCTCAACACTAGTTTTCCCTAAGAAAATCCTTCCACCGCTTCTCCAAGGCTCTATGTCAGCCTTGCTAGCCTCTGGGTAGCTCTGGAACCCTCCCTGTCAACCTTTTGCCTCTCTGCGTCAGCTCTTTGGCCTTCTGCGTCACCCACATAGGCCCCTCAATCTCTGCGCAGTCTCTAGCTGCCTCTGCGCGGCACCTACTACCTCTGTGTAGACTCCTTAGTCACTGTGCTAACCCTCTGGAAGTATCTATGCCTCTCTGTTATGTACTCAATGCCCCTTGTTGCTACTCAGATCACTTGTTCGGATTTTCTCAACAAACCCCGCTCCAGAAAATCAAATTGACTAATCAACCTTGGTGTGTTTCCAACTGACCCTCAAGCCTCCTCTTATGCTTTTCCTGTTGAGTCTTCAACGACCGAGATTAAGTCTCTAATCAATGGCTTAGATTAGATTTGACTTGATTCCATGTCATTTAGAACATTCTCACCCAATTTTATATTAACACCCATTAATATTTTCATTTTCCTAAGTTTAGACTTACGAACCTCATTAAAAATATTAATTATTTTAATATATCTCTAACCGGGTGGAATTTCCCAAACCATTTCTGGGTCGTGGAGATCTCATGTGCTTTAGCCTCTCCACCAATTTTCATCGAGAGCACATCCGATGCTACCACAAATCAACACTCCCCCTTAGCGAGGAATGTGCTCTAATAATGCTCCACCATTGAACATCACACTGATCCTCCAGCACCGGTACTTGTGCTGATGCTGGGCTTGTTGCCCTGCATCCATTGCACTACTGCCTTCTGTACTGTTGCCCATGGTTCTGCCATTGCCATTGCTACATCTATACTGCAGCTCCCTCTGCATCCCTGCTGCTGCAGGTCCTTCCTTTCAACACTACATCTGCATTGCAACTCTCTCTCACCATGATGCATCATGTTGCCCATAGCACTGCCACTGCTAATTGCTGCACTGCAACTCAGTTACCGAGAAGTAAGTAATTGATCTACCCAACTACTGACATCCTAGTCAGTCCGGAGGCCTCCTGATGTTGAAGCTACCTCTGTTGCTATCCTGTGCTCCCTCTGTTGCCTCTGCACTATTGCAAGCACCTCTCTGCCTCTCGCACTGCTGCAACCTCCTTTGTGCCTCTCGCCCTACGGCAACCTCCTCTGCGCTGCTACAAACCTCTACACATTAGCACTGCCTTGTCGCTCCATTCGCATCTTGCTTCTACCGACATCCATCATCAAGCTACTATCACTCGAGGCTCCCGTAGCCGGATATGATCCAAGAGTTTGGGTACCTTAAGGATCCTACCCTTCATCTTTTGTAGTCCTCCTGACTACAGCTTAATGTTATCCCTCCTCTTCTCTAGAGGTGCATGAGAACTCATAGCACAGTCGTCATGAGTGTCAACTTCTTTCTCCTCCTTAGTGGGACCAGCCCATGAGTCATAAGCCTCTCCCTTATTCTTCTTCTTAGGACACTGGGTTGCATAATGACCATACTCCCCACAATGGAAGCACTTCACCTTGGAGATGTCCTTCTTCTTCCTCTTCCCCTGC
This sequence comes from Pinus taeda, assembly GCA_000404065.3. Taxonomy (NCBI): domain Eukaryota; kingdom Viridiplantae; phylum Streptophyta; class Pinopsida; order Pinales; family Pinaceae; genus Pinus; species Pinus taeda. The sequence continues at coordinate 203,544 of APFE031691069.1, forward strand.
TGTCCTGCAAATGCGAAAGCCGCATCCTCTCCCTCCTTTTTCTTGATTCGACCTCCTTTGCTGCTACTTCCCGCCTTGGTCAACTGTCTAATCTCTTCTTAGCAAAGAGCTGCCCACATCTCTACCCATCCTGGAAGATCAACTCTGCCCAAAATGCTAAATGTCTCCCAATCGTCGGAGACTGCATTTAGGGCGGTCCCCACCATGAACTCCTGATTCGGTGTGGCCCCTATTGAAGTAAGTTGGTCCCGAATCTCTTGCAACTTGCTGAGGTATAGATCAATCTGCTCCCCCTTCTGCATCTGATACGACTGCAACTGATTCTTCAACAACATCTTCCTTTGCATGGAAGTGCCCTGATACAATGTTGTCAAGGTATCCCACATTTCCTTTGCCGCGTTTTTCTTGGCAATATGCGATACTACATGATCCTTGACCCCATCAAGGATTATGCACTTTGCCTTTGCCATTGCATCTTCATACCTTTTATTATCAGTGGGTCGACTAGGATAGCCATGGTTCTCAAGGCGAAGCCGTTGATGCGATGTCTATCCAGAACAGACAGAATCCTGGCTTTCCAGTTGACAAAGTTGGAGGCCTCGTCCAACCTATCCTGATCCCTTAGTCTGTTCATTGCCATCTCCTCTCCTCTTCTGGACTCCCTTTGAGTCTCGACTTCCTTCCTAGAAGTTCTCCTCAACTCCCTCTGAGTGTCGACTTCCCTCCTAGAAGTTCTCTCCTAGACTTCCTCTGAGTCTCGATTTCCCTACTGGAAATTTTCCTGCCAACTGTTGATCTGCACCTCTTCGATCCTCTTTGCAACTGCAACATGGATCTGGATTTCTTGGCTAGAAATCCGCTAAGGTAGGGACTCCCTCTACCTTGATTCTGTCTCGTTAGGTACTGTTTTGCTTCAACAACAACAACACCCCACCAACTTCCCAATCCACAATCTGCCCACAGCTCCCTAGGTCCCAACAACTGAAGAAACTGAGCTTTTAGCTCTGCGCAATCCCGACAAGGCTGAATTGCTCCTCTGGCCAACTGCATCAAGCATACCTGACTGAGTAGGATGACATGGCTCTTCGTGAGCCTCTTCTGCCTCTTTGTCACTCCTTTGCTGCCTTCTGCTTAGGAACAACTCTGTCTCTCGGGACAATTGTTTCTGCTGCAAATTTTCTGATTTCTGCTAGTGTCTTCAGTTCTCCTGTGATCTGCAATGCTCTAATACCATTTTCAAATATCTGAATTTAACACATCAGAAATTTCTACTGCATTATCTGGTTTATTTCACTTACTTGTTTATTCCTTAACAAGTTATTTTACCATATAAATACTGAAAATAAACACAAATGTAGTGTCAACTAATATACAAATCATCAACTAGAATACTTAAACAAACGCTCAAGGGACACCATTATTTTTGGACAATTTTCCCCGGAAAAACCCAATGCGGGAAAATTGGTGCAACTATTCTGAGGGTTTTATTCTTATGCAGATTTCTTGAGTACAACTAGGGTGCCAAACTGGCTCACCCAATAGAGCTTTTACATGGTAGTAATACTTCTTCTCGGAAGCAGATATTTAGCTTCTTAGTACTAGTCTGTCCCATGAAAAGCCTTTCGGCGCTTCTCCAAGGCTCTGCTTCAACCCTACTACTAGCTAGTCTCTGGAACCCTCTGCGTCAACTTTTTGGCCTTCTACGTCATCCACGCATGCCCCTCAGCCTTTGCACAGTCTCTAGCTGCCTCCGCATAACCTCCTTAGTCCTTGTGCCGACCCTCTGGAACTATCTCTGCCTCTCTGCTATGTACTCACTGCGCCTTGCTGCAACTCAGATCACTTGTTCGAATTTCCTCAGCAACCCCCCCCTAGAAAATCGAACTGACTTATCAATCTTGGTGTTTCTCTAGGTGACCCTCAAGCCTCCTCTTATACTTTCCCTGTTGAGTCTTCAACGACCGAGATGAAGTCTTTAATCAACGGCTAAGATTAGATTTGGTTTGATCCATGTCATTTAGAATATTCTCACCCAGTTTTATATTAATACCCATTAATATTTTAATTTTCCTAAGTTTAGACTTAGGAACCTCTTTAAAAATATTAATTATTTTAATATCTCTCTAACCGGGTGGAATTTCCCCAAACCATTTTTGGGTTTTGGAGATCTCATGTGCTTTAGCCTCTCTATCAATTTTCATGGCTAGAGCACATCCGATGCTACCACAAATCAACAGTAGATATTGCTGATTTGTCCCACTATCAGGTTCCCCATACTGCCAAAATGGGTTCGAGGGTTTGGCATAGTTGTAGTGGAAGTGTTTAATGGACAACTTCAAAATTTAGTCCTAGGGCACCAAAAAGACAAAAAAATTAGCATTAAAACCCACTACATAAAAAATAACATCCTTTGATTTAAAAAAAACAAATTTTTACCACATTATTTGCAATGAAAAATGACAATAAGAGGGTGCGTAAGAAAGTTAAGAACAATAATGAAGCTTGCTGTCCAAATATGGAGAAAACCCTTGCATTGGTACATGGGCAAGAAAATCACAGTAAATGACAAAAAAAACAAGGAAAATGTTGATTGGCAAGAGGCAAGCAAGCATAAGCCTAAATTTGTGAAAAGAATCATTACATAGGGGTTTTGAATAAGATACTTGTGAATGGAAGAAATGAATTTTGTCTGACTGATCTTAAATCTTTGATCCACAATTTTTTTTGGTTGGTGATAATAATGGCTATTTGATACTCAATCCCTCCTTGAAAGTCACTAGAAAACTCTTCACCTTCCTTCTCCAAGACCAACAAAGCAAAATGACAAATAAAAATGCAAAAATTGCTTTTGAAAGTCGTGGCCCCACGTGCCCGACGATATTTTGCATTGTTGCGGAAATTTTTGTTGAAATTTCGGAGATATTTTGAAAATATTGCGATATTTTCTGAGCGGTTTTTTGTTAGTCTGAAAATATCGCTGCGATATTTTCTGAGCAATTTTTTGTTAGTCTGAAAATATCGCAATATTTTCTGAGCAATTTTTTGTTAGCCTGAACATGTCTCGATATTGGCGAAATTTCACCGATATTTTCCACACTGGTCCCAACATTAACCACAGTAAACCAACTTTAAATACTGTGTTGATTGCATCAAACGTCGAATTCATTAGATTTATACGACAGTTCTGGTCATGAGATATTTCAAATAATCACTCAAATATGCCAAAATTCAGTCGATCCAACAATGAGTTATAGACAGGAAATATACCATAACCATGCAACATTTTCATAAAATGTAAGAGCAGATTCCAACCATTGACGATGTTGATATGTCATAGCATTATTTCAGTTGCAGTGCTTCAAAAGCAGTTGAGAATGAATATGATAATTTCAGGAGTGCAATCAGAAACCATTTCAAATACTACACAATACCAGATTTAAGGCAGAGCAATTATGGTCACAATGTCTCTTTCTGTGTGATATTCCCACTTAGTAACATTGCTAAAGGAAATATCAATTTTTGGCCAGTTTTGAATTAATTCGCATTAGCACTTCAAAAGTGTGGGTTTAGAGGCCCCACATATATTTTTGATCAAATGTGAGCCCAAACATTAGAGGATGGAGGAGAAAATCGAGCCACTAGTGGTACGTGGAGGCCACTCATAGAGAATTGTGGCCCACATGGGCAACAGGCTCATATTGGAGCGAAGTTGGTGGGGAAAAGTCGAGCTGGGCCCACATGGGTGTCTTGGAAGCTCTTTGATAAAAAGAGCAAGAGGCACTCATTTTGGTCATTCATTCATCTTTGAGAAAATTGTCTTTGACATACCATGCTTGAGTGGAAGCCAAGTCTGCAAGTGCTGTTTAGCACGAGTGTTTCTGAGCGGATATCTCAACCCTTGCTTCGGTGGACTTCGAGTGCTAGCCCAAGGAGGGAGTTCCATCTATTATGATTCGTACCACCAGTAGGGAGTGCGAGTTTTTGGAGAGGCTCAGCAACATCAGCGATCTTAGAGGGGGCACACTGGGAGGTTGAGGAATGAAGTGATTTTTGGGGCTGATACTTGAGGTGGAGTTTGGGGAAGTATTTTGTTGGAGTTTCCAGCACTTTGGGGAAGAAGCAAACAAAACAACTGCCGCAGGTTACTTTTTCTGCTTGTGGAGGAGGGCCAAGCATTTGGGGTCAATTTTGGAGCATCAAAACTAAAACAAATCCTTCTTGGGTTTTTCTGGGTTTATGACAAGGACCTCAGAAATAATTTGGTAGAATTTTTTGGGCAGATTTGAGGGGTCAAATAGGGGGCCCCAATTCACCTAGTAGCGAGAGGAGCTAGGGGAAATTTCGGCCAAAATTCCAAGGTCAACATTTGGCCAATTCCTTCGTTGGTTTTTGTGGGTTATTGGTGGGGAGTTCAGGGTTAGATTCCCATAATTTTCTGAGCATCGGAGGAGGCCTTAACAACCATTCTACACAACCAACAACACACTTTCAAGTTTCTGGGCATTTCAGCGTAGAGCTAAGGAGAACCAGCTAGCACTCTTGGAGGAGATCCCATATTCATCACTTGGGCTTAGCTAGCTAGCTTGGGGCAAGCCTAGATGCATACTTTCTAGGCACCTATTGTACTTGATGATTTACCAATAAAGTGGCTCAACAACGTAGTTTTTGGATTTAAATTGGTGTTCTGATGTTTGAGTAATTTTTTGTGTTTTTTCTATGTTTGCTTTGTTTATAATTGTAAATTTCCATTAAGAATATTACAGTGGTATCAGAGCATGATCTTGGCCAAGTTGTTGGTAACCAATAAGATCATGGAAGATCCGGGTATGTAGGAATAGTGACTGGTGCAACCGTAGAAAACCCTGTGGTCCAAGGGAAATTCAATATGCAGGAATTCTAGGGTGGAATTTGTTGGAATGATAAAAGGTTGACCGAGTTGAGGAGGGTGACAGACCAAACCCATCCTCATCCTTTCAACAAAGACACTAGAGGTACACAAACTGTGGGGGTGCAACCATCTACACCATGTGGGGTAAGTCGACAGACTCCTGACACTAGATATCCTCGAAAGGAGTAGGTAGGATAGGGACAGTTAGAGGGTGACTTAGGGGGCGCTTTTACTAGTGGAGACCTGGCTTTAGATGTCAGGAGCCTGAGGAGGAGGTTGAGCACGATGTTGAGGGCCCACAGGATGGTGAGGAGGACATCGATATACCTGGTGGGGTGTAGGAGTCACCATTGTTAGAGACCTCTTTGATAGCCCCAGTTGACACCTTGGTGGAGAGGATAGAGCCTACACCCATAGAGCCTTCTATTGAGGAGGTGCCACCCATGGATGAGATGTCGACAGTTGTTGAGGTATCCGGATCTGTGACCGAGTTTACAGGTGATAGATGCCCACGACAGTTTCATCAGTTCTAGGCCAATCTTCTAGCATTGAGAGAGAAGGTCACGGTAGTACGAGAGACCCTTCTGTAGCAAAACGAGGAGTTGGAGGGCATGAGAGCGGTTTGTGCCGAGTCAGCTGTCAAACTGACTTGTGTTGGGGAATGATTGGATTCCTCAATGGTACAACTAGAGTGCACATTAGAGTATCAGAGCAACCCTCTTCAGACATACATAGATGGGGCTGGCAACACTGTTAGGTTACCTTTTCCCATTGGAGAGAGGGAGGCAGAGCTACCTAGTCAGGTTTTATGTGTTGATCAAGATGGTGAGTTGAGGTGACATGAGCTGCACACGGAGCAACACTCGTAGGATGAAGGGTTTGTTCTATGCATTGGAGTTTGTGCGTTCAATCCCTCTCTTGGGGTTGGATGGCGAGAGATTATGAGTTGGTACATGGTGAAGGGGGCTAGACTCATGGAGATGGTCATAGTCTAGAGTGAAGCTCAGTGGGAGCTCTTAGACATCAAGGGTACTGGAGGCTGAGGTTGGCATTGGGATCTAGGCGGGGCTTCCTATCCAACATTAAACATGTGGGATGACTATGGCGTTGTCGTTAACCCAATGCCTGAGTGCATGCGTTCCTTAGGGAAGTTCCAGTCAGCACTAGTGGGCAGATGGTTTGTGAGAAGACTCCATGGGTTGTTTTGGCATGTTGGTCGCGCATGGGGTCGTAGGATGATTATCGCTTTCTGGCAGGAGACGGTTGGAGGAGGTGGCATGGGTAGGCCACTAGATCGAGCATTGTATGGAGACGATGTTCTCCCATTGCGGTTTGGGACTTAAGGGTCATCGAGGATCGACACAAAAGAGATATCCCCTTTATCAGGAGTGGAGTTAGGGTGCTCAGGTCTACCTGGATGGACGAGGAGGTGTGGCTTGATGCATACAGACCCAATTTTAGGTCATAACACCCAATGGTGTGCAGGGCTATGCAACAAAGGAGCATGGAGATGCATGCTGGTATACCACAACGAGTGTGTTTACACTTTGGGATAGGAGGAGTGACTTGCATCACATTGAGTACCAGCAGGGAGTGTCAGGTACAATGACTCAGGCAGGACACGAGATGGTATAGGAGGGTATAGCCATAAGTGGGGGTATCCAATGGTGTACAGGGATATGTTGCGGCATACAGTGGCATATCGAGGAGTACAGTGATACTTGGTGGTATGCAATGATTAGTGCTTTTTGGCAGGAGATGGTTGGAGGAGGTGGCATGGGTAGGCCACCAGATCGGGCATTGTATGGAGACGATGTTCTCCCATTGAGATTTGGGACTTAGGGGTCATCGAGGATCGACACAAAAGAGATATCCCCTCTATCAGGAGTGGAGTTAGGGTGCTCAGGTCTACCCAAATGGACAAGGAGGTGTGGCCTGATGCATACAGACCCGATTTTAGGTCATAACACCAGTGGTGTGCAGGGCTATGCAGCAAGGAGCAGTGGCTTGCAAAGGAGCATGGAGATGCATGCTGGTATACCACAACGAGCGGGTTTACACTGTGGGATAGGAGGAGTGACTCACATCGCATTGAGTACCTGCAGGGAGTGTTAGGTACAATGACTCAGGCAGGACACGAGATGGTACAAGATGGTATAACCATAAGCGGGGGTATCCTGGTGTATAGGGATATGTTGCAACGTACAGTGGCATATTGAGGAGTACAGTGATACTTGGTGGTATGCAATGACACATGATGCAGCGCAACGAGATCTTGGAGCGTTGCCTCCAAGGAGACTTATGGATCGGGGCTTTGGGTGTACCATTGGATGCAACTCACCTAGGATCAATGAGGACATTGTCGAGCATATGGGGACACCATGTTTAGCGAAGACAGGACTTCGAAGGGGTTATTAGCAGATTCGAGGCGGAGAGAGTGTCGTATGTAGGATTACTCTTGAGCATTTCGAAAAACTTCTAATCATACCCTTTGGGACATACTTGCCTATCATCCTCTAGTGTTGCTTATAGTCACAGAGTGTTTGGTTGTTGCCCCTTGACACTCTCCATCAGGCAACAATGCATGGGAGGCTCACCCTAGAGAGTTGGATGAGACACTGCGTGTCATGAGCTGAGAGGTGTCTCTCTAGTTGTGACAATTGGTAGGTGCACAAGTTGTTGGATACAGGCTTAGGGATGGCGTGGTTGATTGCCAAGGTAGCATATGTTCCACCTCTAGGCTAACACTTGAGGGATGGAGGATGGTAGACTTTGTCTACAGGAGGGTACCTAGACTCCGAGCAATGTCCAAGTGTATCATTAGGAGTTGGGATAACAGATTTCATTGTGTGGTCTGGCAGGAGCAAGGCAGGTTCACAAGCGTGGGACATACTCCTAATACTTGGGGTCCACCTAGGGGATACATACAGGGGTCAGAGATGAGGGCCAGATGGGTTGTAGCAGGTAGAAGCGCCATACAACGACATTTTGTGAGGAGTGGGAGATATGAGTTCCCTGTATGTTTGGGGGATCCAAAGATCCGATTGGCAGGTGGATCACTCCACTTTGTGATGAGCAGGGTCATGGTAGAGGGTGATCCAATTCACTTTAGGTTTGACAGATGGAGGATCACTGAGATTGGCAAACTTATCGTATTATGGCTCACGGTTTAGATTGGAAGTGAAGGGGTAGATATTGGCATCATGGAGATGGCTGGAAAGGATGAGCTTGGCTCTCACAATTTTTTCGCCACTAGGCCTCAGGAGGGGAGGATACGATGGGGAGTATGTCATAGTCAGTGCAGCGCAATGTCAGCATGGTGGCACCACTTTGGGACTAGTAGGGGATCGGAGCATCACAACTCCTGACAACTCAATAACCTTTAGGGATGAGCTGGCTACTACAGGGGGAGATCATGCAAATCTTGCATTGGGCTTTAAGGAGTCATTGATGGAGTGGGGGACTTCATTGGCATGGCAGGTGGGCCAACAGGATGATATCATGAGAAGCTGATGTGAGCGAGACACTACCTCTGCATGGATTGGGTGGTATCTTCGAGAGTATACTCTTGGAGTGCATGAGATGGCCTATGTGGTAGGAGAACTTCACGAGGGGTTGGGCATAGTGCCACATTATCACAAGCCCCTACTCATTGATGGTATTCAGGGGACTTCTGGTACTTGCACCAGGTAGGATCGTGAGTGGAGTGAGGGGAGCTTCACATTGGATAGGATGGCCTGGAATCCTGGTATTGGAGGATTCTTTCACATCATGACAATGTAGAGGTCAGGGATGATTCAATGGCACATTTTGCAGTGACAATGGAGAGCAACAACTAGAGAGGATGCTTGTTCAGACATTGCTTGAGGACAAGCAATTTTTGGTGGGGAGGACTGCGATATTCCCACTTAGCAAGATTGCTATGGGAAATATCATTTTTTGGCCAGTTTTGAATTAATTCGCATTAGCACTTAGGAGTTTGGGTTTAGAGGCCCCACATATATTTTTGATCAAATTTGAGCCCAAACATTAGAGGGTGGAGGAGAAAATCGAGCCACTAGTGGTATGTGGGGCCCACTCATAGAGAATTGCGTTCCACATGGGCAACACACTCTCATTGGAGTGAAGTTGGTGGGGGAAAGTCGAGCTGGGCCCACATGCACATCTTCGAGGCTCTTTGATAAAAAGAGCAAGAGACACTCATTTTGGTCATTCATTCATCTTTGAGAAAATTGTCTTTGACATAGTGCGCTTGAGCGAAAGCCAAGTCTGCAAGTGATGTTTAACACACAAGTGTTTCCAAGCGGAAATCTCAACCCCTTCTTCAGTAGACTTCGAGTGCCAACCTAAGGAGGGAGTTCCATCTATTATGGTTCGTACCAGCAACAGAGAGTGCGAAGTGCATGATCTTGGATAGGGTCAAAGATCATGTGATACCACCCACATATTGCTAAGAAAGACACAACAAGGGAATTGTGGGAGGTCTTGACCACTTTGTACATGGGAACTTCCGTTCAGCGGAAGATGTTGCTTGAGAGTCAGTTGAGACAATTTCAGTTGCAGAAGGGAGAACAAATCGATCCCTTCCTTCTCAAGTTGCAAGGAATCCGAGACTAGTTAACTTCTGTATGGTCTACAACAGATCCTGAATTCATGGTCAGGACTGCCCTAAATGCAATCACTGAAGACTGGGAAACCTTTGGCTAGAGCATCTTGGGCAGGGCTTCTCTCCCTAGTTGGGAGAAGTTGTGGGAAGCTCTTCAACAAGAAGAGATCAGATGGTTGACCAAGGCAGGAAGCAGCAGCAAAGGGATCAAAGCCAAAAAGGAGGAAGATGAGGATGCAACTCTCGCATTAGCCGGACAACAAGGGAAACAAAAGAGGAAAACAAAAGACATATCCAAAGCTAGATGCTTCAGATGTGGAGAAATGGGACATTTTGCCACACAGTGCCCTCGGAAGAAGGGCAAAGAAGAGAAGTCTGACTCAAAGGCTACTCCAGCACATGCTGACAAAGAGGGCGATGATGATGATTGCACCATGAGTGCTCATGCACCTCTAGAGAAGAGGTGGGGCGATATTGAGTTGTAGTCGGGAGGACTACACGAAGGGGCAGGATCCTTGAGTTACCTAAACTCTTGGATCACATATGACTACGAGAGCCATTAATGACAGTAGCAGAATAATGGGAGTTAGTTAGTGCAAGGGATGATGGAGTGATAGTGGTAGAGCTAGAGTGCCAAAGTTTGAAGCAACGCAATAGAGTGTTGCAACAATGCGAGGGGCAAGGGCTAGAACACATGAGATCTCCAAGACCCAGAAATTGTTTGAAGAAATTCCATCCAGATTGTATTTTATTAAAATAATTAATATTTTTAATGGGGTTCCTAAGTCTAAACTTAGGAAAATTTAAAATATTAATGGATATCAATTAAAATATGGGTGAGAAGCTTCTAACAGACGAGGATCAAGTCTAATTTAGTCTTAGCCATTGATTAGAGATTAGATCACGACTGTTGATTTCTCAACAGGAAAATTCTAAATGGAGGCTTGGGGTTAGTTGGAGAAGATACACAACGAGATTGAGGAAATTGATGTTTTGAGGTGAGAAGTTCTCAGGAGGGAAATCGATTGGGGAGATCTTGCATCTGAGGGGCAGTGATAGTTCGGGAATACAGACAGAGAGGCAGAGAGAAACTTGTGGAGGCAACATAGTAGCCAAGAGAGATGATGCTAGGCCAGTCTGGGCCAACACAACCTTGACGTAGAGCCAGTGCAGAGGAAGAGCTTCCTTCCACGCAGAAAGTTGGGGAGCTGCCGGAATCTGTCGGGAAAGCTGATGCAGTGGGTAAAAGTGCTAACGCAGAGCTGACGCAGAGCCTTAGAGAGCTCCATGCAGGCCCACACAGTTACTGCGAAGGGGCAAATAAGTTGTAGCCGGGGTCAGCCTGTTGTGCTGCCGAATAAGTCGGATGCTACTGGGTGAAGTGAGGTAAAACTCACTTAGGTTCTCCACCATTGTATTTCTCTGTCACTGGTTTACTGGGAGGGCAACCAACAATTGTATTCATAACTTCTGCTTAATAATAGAAAATCCTCTGAGTTGTTGCACCGGTTTTCTCGTATTGGGTTTCTCCAGGGATGTTTAGTCCAAAAATAAGTGTGTCCTTTGCATGATTGTCTCATTTATTTTTCAGTACTTGATCTGTATAGTGGTGTAGGCTGTAGTGCATTTACATTAATATTTTCTGAACATTTCTGAAAATAACTTGTTAAATGAAGAATACAAGTAGGTGATGTAAATTAGTTTTTTGTAGTAAGATTTCTGACTTGTTTGATTCATAAATTCTCACATAAACCATAAAGATACAAGAGACACAAAATATAGGCTATTAGTCAGGGCCAAAACCTCTCCCACTTGAGAGGAAAAATCGAGCAAATTCTTCTTCTTATAGAGACTTCAATTGACGAATAACAAGACCAAGACCCTTGACCTATTTTCCACTCTAAGACCAAGACACTAAACTTCCTTGATGAGATCCTTAGTCAACAATAGTCAACCTTTTGCTCCTTCCTCCTCCTTGGCTATTCTTTAACTTCGACTTCCTTTTGCTTCTAACTTGCACCTTATTTCGACCTCCTTGCGTTAGGTCTGCAATCTTTGACCCTAATTCAGAAACCCTAGTTTTTCCTTCTAGAAATGTCCTTGATATCTTTGCTTAGGATAGAGTCACCTTTAGCTTATCTAGGCTTCTCCTTTGACTTGCCCCTCTTCGAATTTGGTCACCCAAGAGGACTACAATTCCTCTCGGCCTCTACTACAACAAATGACTCTTTCTTCTTTGCACGTGTGACCCAAAACAACTCCAAAAATAATGCTAAAGATTTCACTCTTCTTCTTTCTCTCTTCGCTAATGATAAGTCTCCTTCCCAAGATAAATTCACGCTTCTTATTTCAGACTACTTCAAAGAATATCAGTCCTCTACGACTGCTCTTATCTTGGATGCCCTAACTGATTCTCAAAGAGCATCGACTACCAGATGTTTACCCAATCCTCCATTCTGTCTTCCCAAGTAAAGACAAGAATGATGTGTCTATCTCTCCCTCTTAATTACGGAGGACATAACTATTCCAATGAAGGAATGTACTCATTTCTTCGGAAGGAATGTAGCTAAGCTCCCTCTTGGCTTAGGAATTTTTGCGTCCAAGTCTCTACCAAGTAAGAAACGTGTTTCCAGGCTCCCTCTTAATTAGGGACCTTCAACAACTCCTTAGGTGGAGATGATAGGACAAACAACTGCTTGAAGAACTCTTTCACACGATGTCATGAACTTCTTTTCTTTATTCAGGAGTTTTCATGTTTTGGGACTTCTTTATATGGCACAAACCATCCATCACTTTCATTTATGAGTCAGTCATGTCATCATTGGAAAGTGATCTATCCTACGATATCTGAGCTTTCTTCATGCCATGCTGCCTTCTTTCATGCCATGTTTCCTGAAGGAACTTCTTTCCTGCTATATGGTCAACAGTGGTGGAAGACATCCATAGTTCTTCCCTTGGCAGCCCTGCATAATCCCGTCCAGATACTGTTCAAAAATAAGAAATGAATAATTAAATAAAAATTACTTTTGTGATGGTCTTTCATCATGACATCTTCTAGTTTGAACTTTGCATCAACATCTTGCATACATGTTGACACATCTCCTAAAGATATACATTGTCAAGGTTCTCTTTCTTTTTCAGACTTCATCAGAGTCTTCATACCTTTTATAGATATATCTTAGTCAGATTTCTTGGTCTTTGGATGTTAATTGCCTTTTCCATGGTTGCATATCTCATGATCTCTTCCTTCCTTTCTTCACACATTTTATTCCCAGGAATTTCCAATCAGAATTCCTCCAATTGTTGTCAACCACCTCATATTACATATGACGACATATTATGTTGATTTCATCTAGACAATGTGTGACCCATGCCTTCTTGCATCCCTTAAAAAGAGGAAATATTTTGATTATGCTCTCAAGATAGAGCATTGATCCATGTTACCTGCAACCATGTGATATGACTCTACAATATCAAATGTAAGCATACATACCTCATTTTCCTTTATGTCATCCAAATTTTCTTCAACATCTTCCTTGATTGAACGAAGTTTAGTCCCTTGATCCGCTTCATCTCGTTTGTCCTCATGCTATCATCCTATGAATTCCATGAGTTGGATTTCTTTGATGAAACAGTTGCTTGGTGAACCTTTCGATGAAGATTCCATTAGAGAATCTTGAGGATCTAGAGTATCCCCATCCAACAAATGTTTCCTTTTTACTGATTTATGTTGAGCTTTGTCTTGGATGAATTTTTCCTTTTCATAAATGCTGCTTATGTTTCCAATGAGGTTCCCAAGAGTTATATCCTTCCATAGTTGACTGCCATAGATTCCAATTTCAACCATCTTTCATGCTTCTCTATGATGATGTCACGAGATCATGCTTTCAATGCTTATATGATGCCATGATGCATCCTGTTGTCGCGCAGATTGGCACGACAACGCTCAGACCGGGGGCTGTCACTCTGATCCCCGATCCCTCCGTTTAAGCCTGTCTCCTGCGGCAAAGGGGGGTAGACCCTATGAGATAATGAAGACCAACTGGAAAATAGTTGGTTGGGAGACACGAGACACAATAAGATAAGCACTAGATGAATTTGATTTTAGCAGACCAGTGCCTTAAGAGATTGTTATTAAATCGATTACTTGTTAGATGATTATAGAAACATGGAACGTGAACAGCAATCATTTGTCATCAGCTAGATCACAGTGCTCTTTGAATGACCCAAATGATATCCAACAACTGAAGATTTAAAAAAGATGAATGCTTCAAACCACCACGAGTTATAAACCATTAACTAGATATCATATTCGTATCTCGACTTGAAACTTCAGATCTCAGCGTGAAAGATATAACATGAAAACAACTGAATCTGACAACAAAAATAATTTTCCCACAAAAATTTTTATGCCCTTTCAGACAAAGATTAAACTTAAAACAAAATTTAAAATTTA
>APFE031691077.1:0-11513 GCA_000404065.3 Pinus taeda
GGCGTACACGCAGGCAAGGTAGAGAGAACCTGCGTACCCAGAGATAAACATGTTTTTAAATGACTTTCTCTCTTTTTGAAGTTTGACATGAAGAGCAGAGGTATGAGGCTTGACAAGGAGGACAATATGACTATTGATGGAGCCATATTAACTGCAGATAGCCATGGTGAAAAATTTCAGTGTAACAGTTCTTTATTGTGAAAGATTGAAAGTGGGCAACCAAAGAGGTTTTTCTACCACCCAACACTACACCAACACTTGGGGGATCAAGAAAACAAATTGAGAAGCACAAACATAGGTAATAGCGGATTGGGAAGTAGATGATGTAACAATAGATGTTGTTATAGTAGATGTTGTAACAATAGATGACATAAAAGATGTTGTAACAATGGATGTTGTAATAATAAGCCATTTCATCTTGCTTGTTAAAGTTTGAAATTGGGAGCCAAAGAGGCATTTCTAAGTAATTATTCATTTGTTTTATTATTCTTCTGAGACCTGTGTAATGAAGCTACTAGTTCCTTTCATTAACATATTTATCAATGTTGTGCAAACAGTTGATATATATCTGAAATTTATCTAGGGAACCTTAATGAAGAGCTTCGTAGTCTCTGCATCTTATTTTCTTTCATTTCATGCTCTCAGATGTAGATATACTGCATAAGATTATATTTAGCCATATGATTTAAACATGAAATTTCTTTATGTTCTTCTGTCCATACCACAAATGTCAATTTTGAAGGCTGTAAACACAGATAAGTAGGCCAATTTAATTTATTCATCGATTTCTCCAAAAATAGTTCACATTGCTTATAAAGGTCTATCGTCACCTACTGCACTTGTCTAATTGTTTTAGGATTAATAAGGGTATGATAGAATTGGAATAGTGAGAAAATTTGTGCTATAGTATAGAATGTAGGAGGAGCCCTATTTTGAAAACTCACCCTGTTGTGTGCTAACCATACTCCCCATAGGACTAGAAAGGGAAGTGTATTATAGAGTTTCAGGTCCTTTCTTTCAAACTAGGTCTTCGAAGTTCAAATAGGATCCAACATAGTCCTACAGAGTAAATGTTCCTATTCTAATAACCATGTCCCTGCATATCTCCTTAATTCATTCAATATATATATCACTACAAAACAAATGTTTTAGACCTCAATACACCCTTCAACCTACCATATGGAAAATAATTTCTAAGATAAGTGATAAGACTCAACATCATCCCTAGTGGTAGCATTCATATTCATTTTGTCTCTAGGGTTTACGTCACAAACTCTAGGTCTTCCTCTATTACATCACACAAGAACTAATAACTATCCAAGACAATTATATAAATGGAATAGGGGGTTGGGAAGTCTAAAGTTTTGATTATGAGTTCTAGGATAACATTAATTGAAAATACTGGGGGACATCTGAGCTCTGGGAAATCATGATGACTGCATTGCCTCTAGTACTTGGGTGTCAAATTTTGGATGATACCTACTGTGACATTCTTTTATTATCTGTACGAGAGACCAAGTGACTTTGGGTTGGGACAGACTTACGGGAGCAGTAATAGGCTTTGGAATGTGGACTAATGTAACCAAATGAGTAGGGCCCACATGACGATAATACCAAATCAGAAGAAAGGGAACCATACCTAGAATCATCAGAGCTTGAGTACAACATAGACAAGTACATTATCTTCCTTCTATATAGAGTAGGGGAGGGAGGCCAACATTCGTAAAGTGGACTAATTACACAAGTTGTTATAAAATTATATATTACAAGGCAATGGAACAAATAAAATATTGTAGAAATATAAACACAGAAAACGCATAAAACAAGAGAGACACAAATATACGTGGTTCACTCAGTTTGGGCTATGTCCACGGAGAAACAACCAGTCCTTCTTTTATATTATCCAGGAAACTGAAGAGATACAACCTACAACATATCTGTTGTAACACCCTCTTCGCTCTCAATCTCCTCTCTCTTCCTCACTTAGAATATAGATCTACATAGATGCAATACAATTCCCTCATCTATAGTGAGCAGTTGCCTTCTAGGGCAAAAAAACCTAAATTAAACGTAAATTCTACCATCAAATCTCCACCTAATGAATAGCCTAGATTGACTAGAAATTACTATACTTTTACAAGGCAATTTTACATCTATTCTTAGCTTCGAGGGCACTACCCCCGAAACCCCCCGCCGGGGGGGGGGCGCTCCCAAAAGGCCGTAGCCATCCCCCCTGCAACGGGTATTTTAAAGGGTGGCGTTGCTGCCCCATTTCGAATTGGGTCCAATGTGACGATACCTTTGAAAACAGAAGATAATCAGGCTCCACACCCAACAATATCTCACTTAGAGACTGATTATAGCAACTCCACCTCTACTTCATTTTCTGGACAATGACTCCACTTTGGACCTGGTTGTTTATCATCTTCTTCATCATACATGAAGATCAATTGAAACTGAGCAGATTCTCAGTTTCGCCTTGGTTACAACTTTTGTTAACATATCTGCAGTATTCTGGCTAGTGTGTATCTTTTCCAGCTTCAACTGTCCATCTTCTAATGTTGATCGTATGAAATGGTACTTGAGCTCTATATGCTTAGTCTTGGAATAAACTACAGATTTCTTTGCAAGATGTATGGCACCCTGGCTATCACTATATAACTTGCCCAACTCCCGCTTCTTACCCAATTCATCCAGAAACCTTTGTAACCAAATCATTTCTTTACTAGCCTCTGTAGCAGCAACATACTCTGCTTCTATTGTTGAGAGTGCAACAACACTTTGTAGTTTTGAGACCCAACTAACAACTATTCCACATACACTAAATACATATCCTATAGCACTCCTCCTGTTATCTCTATCACTTGCCATATCAACATCAACATATCCCTGTAGAGCAATGTTTGAACCACCAAAGCATAATGCTTGATTTGTGGTACCTCTCAAATACCTGAGAATCCACTTCACCACCATCCAGTGTTCTTTTTTTGATTGTTCATGTACCTACTTACAACACCCACTGCATGTGCAATATCAGGCCTTGTGTAGACCATTGCATACATTAAGCTTCCAATTGCTGATGCAAATGGAACTTTAGACATATGAGCCATTTTTCCTTGAGTCTTCAGACACTCCTCCTTAATTTGAAATGGCTAGCCAAAGGTATATTAACTGGTTTTGCATTTTGCATATTAAACCTTTTCAACACCTTTTCTATGTATTCACTTTGAGACAATGTTAATTTGCGATTCTTCCTGTCTCTAGTTATTCTCATACAAAGGATTTGTTTTGCAGCACCCAAATCCTTCATTGCAAATGAGTTTGCCAATTTCCTTCTCAGCACATTTATTTCTTGCATGTTAGAACCTACAACAAGCATGTCATCTACATACAATAACAATATAATATAACTGCCATCATTTTTCCTTTTGAGATAAACACAATGATTAGAGTGACATCTAGTATAACCTTGTTCAAACATAAACCTATCAAATTTTAGATACCACTGCCTTGGTGCTTGTTTTAAGTGATTCAAGCTCTTCTTCAACCTGCACACTAATTTCTCCTTCCCTTTTACCTCATATCCTTGTGGCTACTGCATATATATCTCTTCCTCCAAATCCCCATGGAGAAAGGTTGTCTTTACATCTAACTGCTCAAGATGAAAATCTTTAGCTACTACTAGACTTGGAATAGTTCTGATTGAAGTCATTTTCACAATAGGAGAAAATATCTCATCAAAGTTTATACCCTTTTTCTATGAAAACCCTTTCACCACAAGTTTAGCTTTATACCTTTTCTACCTCCATCTTCTTCCTTCAACTTATAAACCCATCTATTCTGCAATGTTGTTTTACCTGCAGGCAACTTGACTAAGTCCCAAGTCTGGTTATGTGCTAAGGAGTCCATCTCTTCTTTCATGGCTTGCTTCCACTTCTTCTTGGTTTCTACCTGCACTGCTTCTTCATAACATTCTGGTTCACCAGAATCAATCAACAATACATAATATAATGAAGGAGAGTATCGTTCAGGGGGTCTACTTATCCTGGTAGATCTTCTAACACCACTTTCAAGTGTTTGAGGTGCTTGTTGCTGTTGTGGTTGTTGTTCTGGCTGTTGATCATTATGATTTTTAGGCACCATCACTTTTCCTGTGATATCTTCAAGCACTCTGTATTCTCTATTTTCTTTTTCCTATTTCTTTTCCTACAACTGATCCTTATACAAAACCTTTTCATTGAATATGACATCTTTGCTTCTAATGATTTTATGTTTTTCATAATCATAAAAGCGATAACCAAAATCATTAACACCATATCCAATAAAGGAACCTTTCATTGATTTTGTCTCAAGCTTTGTTTTATTTTCTTTGTTAATGTGGACAAAGGCTTCACAACCAAAAGTCTTTAAAAAAGAGTAGTTTACCTTCTTACCTGTCCATGCCTCCTCTGGAATGCCACCATCCAAGGAACATGAAGGCCCTTTGTTTATTAGATAAATAGTAGTATCTACGGCATCTGCCCAAAATTGTAAAGGAAATCTTGCATGTAATATCATGCACCTTGCATGCTCCATGATTGTCCTATTCATCCTTTCTGACACACCATTTTCTTGTGGTGTTCTTGGAACTGTCTTCTTTCTACGAATTCCATTTTCTGAACAGTACCTATCAAACTCTTTGCTACAATATTCACCTCCATTGTTTGATCTGAGACACTTCGACCTTTTTTCTTGTCTCATTTTCAACCAAAGATTTCCATTTCTTGAAAGTATCAAATTAATCAGATTTATTTCAAATACAATAAATCCAGGTTTTTCTGTTTGCATCATCAATAAAAGTAACAAAATAATGAGAGCCACCAAGAGATGATACCTGAGAAGGTCCCCATACATCTGTATGCACAAGCTCTATTTTTTCGCTCTTCTTTTCTTTCCCAAGTCTAAGGAATCTGACTCTCTTTTGTTTTCCATAAACATACTTATCACATAATTTTAAATCAACATGCTTCAAACCTGGCAATAAATTTTTGGAGTGAAGAATCTACATCCCCTTCTCACTCATGTGCCCGAGCTTATGATGCCACAATGTCGTATCTTCTCCTGTAGAGGTTAAAGCATTAACAGAATTAGAAATACCATTGCATAAGTACAATGTACCAACCATTTCTCCTTTCGCTATTACCAGGGATCCTTTAGTGACCTTCCAGGTTTTATTTGTGAAATTAGTTACGCAACATTCAACTCCCAAACTACCCTATTGAAATTAGATTTTTCTTCAGATTTGGAACATGCCTTACCTCCTTTAGTAGACATTGATTTCCATTTTGTTGTTTTATGAAAACTGTACCCATTCCAACGATATTACAGGGTTTATCATCACCCAATCGAACCTGTCCAAAATATCCTTGAACATAATCATGAAAATGTTTCTTATCAGGTGTGGAATGGAATGAGGCCCCTGAATCTACCACCCAGGCATCAATAATATTTTCTAGTGAAAGAATCAAAGCATCTTGCGACACATCACCTGTTACGTTCACTTCATGATTAGTTTCTTGCTGCGCAACTCCTTCTTTTCCCTTCCGAGACTTGCAATCTATCTTTAGGTGTCCTTTCTTCCCAAATTTATAGCACACTATCCCCGATATGGACTTGGATCTGCCTTTTCTTGACTTACTGCGGTGTCCTGGGCTCTTTCCTCTTTCCATTTTTCTTCCCCTAGTCTCTGCAGTCAAAGCTTAACCTGATGTCTCATAGGAGATTTTCAATCGCATTTCCTCAGTAAGGATTGCACCGAAAACATCATCAAACTTTAAAGTACTAGATCCAGAGACAGAGTTACTAATGGCCATAGCTAAACCATTCCAACTTTCTGGCAATGAGCACAGAAATAATAGAGCCCTAACTTCAAAGTTACCCCTACAGAACTTAACTGACTTGTAACTGTATTAAAATCATTTAAATGATCAGCAACAGATCCACCTTTTGACATCTTCATATTAGACAAACGCTTCATAAGAAATACCTTATTTGAGGCTGAGGGTTTTTCATATATTCTGGCCAATGCTGACATTAAACCCTCTGTTTTCGTTTCCTTTGAAATATTAAATGCTACCGATGCTGCTAGGCACAACCGTATTGTTCCAAGTGCCTTTCTGTTGAGAATATCCCATTCTGTCTCTGTCATACTTGTCGGCTTCTTTGTCTTTCTGCTCAATGGTAGGTAAAAATCTCTCTAATACAGATAATATTCCATCTACATCTTCCATAGCTGGTAGTTTTGGCCATTGAAGTTTTCAACCCTAAACCTACCATCTTCTGCCATTGCTCCCACTTGAACTAGGAACCCTTCTCTCCTGCGAGTTTATGAGCCAAATAGACCTTCAGCTCTGATACCAGTTGTTAGAAAATTATATATTACAAAGCAATGGAACACATAAAATATTGCAGAAATATAAACACAGAAAACGCATAAAACAAGAGAGACACAGATATATGTGGTTCAACCATTTTGGGCTACGTCCACAGAGAAACAGCCAGTCCTTCTTTTATATTATCCAGGAAACTGTAGAGATACAACCTTCAGCAGATCTGCTGTAACACCCTCTTCGCTCCCAATCTCCTCTCTCTTCCTCACTTAGAATACAAATCTACATAGACGCAATACAATTCCCTATATATAGTGAGGGGTTGCCTTCTAGGGAAAAAACCCTAAATTAAACATAACTTCTACCGTCAAGTCTCCACCTAATGAACGGCCTAGATTGACTAGAAATTACTATACTTTTACAAGGAAATTTTACATCTACTCTTAGCTTCGGGGGCGTTGCTCCCGAAACCCCCTGCCAGGGGGGGGCTCCTAAAAGGTTGCAGCCGCCCCGCCTGCAGAAAATATTTTACAGGCGGTGTTGCCACCCCATTTCGAATTGGGGTCCAATGTGGTGATACCTTTGAATATAGAAGATAATCAGGCTCCACACCCAACACAAGTAATTTAATATAATTCAAAAGATAAGGTCCCCAGGTGAAGTGCTATCTCTCCAAGGTATACACGTCAAGAGAGCAATCCTCAGGCGGTGCACTCTCTAAGCATAGATTGCAAGTGTCAGTTGCTCTTAATCACAAGGATTATTTCTTTCCAAGAAAATAATCCCATGCTCCTCAAGACATGTATCTTGGGTCCACAACCAATCCCATGTAATGTGCTCTCAGCCGAAGCATCTATAATCAATCCCATGTAATATTGTTTGTTGTCTATGGGTTATGTATTACATGGTATTTGTAACCATCCCTCCCACATTTACCCAATTTCACTGACCTTCTAGGGTAAACATGAGAGGAAGAACTAATTTGACATGACCCAACCTCCTAGGTCCCATCAAGGAAGTGGGGCCGACTACTCACGAAAAAATGACATCTCACAACATCCAACAAGGGTCATAGGACACTCAGAGGTTGAGAAACCATCCCAAGTCACCAAACCCTGAGATGGACCCCTTCTTTTCTCCCTTGGTCCCTAGACCAAGCTCACAACATGGCTTCCATGTGGTTAGAAGCCTCCAACCACATGCACAATGTTACATCCATGTGGTTGCAACCTAATTTTTCTAGTTAGGAGCATGCAGTGCCAAAATCAGAGCCTAGATTACAGGTCAATCTCAAGACCACCACCCACAACTTCCTATAGCTTCTCAGAGTCAATAATGACATGAAAAAAATTCTAGACATACAAATTGAAGGAAAAACTTGAGCTAGATTTCTTAGAAAAGGCATTTTCGTCAAACATATTGAGAACATGCGATCTACAGGTCATGAATGCATATTTGAAAATAGGGTTCTCGTACTTATATGCGAATCATCAATAAGGTCTAATTCCCTCTCATTATAACTGTAATAACATTTGTTATCTCATGCATTCATTAACCATTCATCAACAAATCAAACATATCAAGAGCCATAGCTAGAACCTGATATGAAACCATGCTTATAATCAACATATAACCAAAATAATAACCATGATAGAGCAACCATAAAATCCACATAATAACAAGCACAAGTTCTCATAAAATACAATAGGAAAGATCTCTTATTAACATATGAAAAAGCCAACCAAGTCAGGGACTTCAACTTACGACCTGACCATAGATTGAGTTGAACCAAATATTTCTTTTAGCCAATCACCGCTATGCCATATTCCAAGCATGAATGTGGGAATCAAGAAAAAAAGCCATCGTTTCCTTGAGATTAACCACCTCCACCCTCATTATCTCTTGATCCCCCCGAAACTGGTCAAGATATCACATAAGCAAACTAGTACATAAACAACTAGGGGTTCCTGGAGATTAAACCACCTCCACCCTAAGGATTTATCGATATCCCACCAAAACCTGTCAAGGGATTAATAGGCCTAACAAAATCTTGGATGCAACAAAGTTTCTTCATTGATTCCTTGACAAATTTTCCTGTCTCTACCCTCAGGCTTTACCGCAATCCTTGCTAAAACTGGTCAAGAAATTCCTAGTTCTTATGGGGATTTTCTTGAGACCACCTCACCTAGTTCCAAAACCATTCAACAATCCAAATATCAACCAAATAAAAGAACCCCATCACACCATGGTTATCCGAAAATGGAAATGCAAGGATAAAACCACTGTCACACTTGGAAAAACCAATGTCAGTGAAAACAAGAGAACCAAAATCACACATGCATGTACCATGCATTCACAAACCACTAGTTAGGAAATCACACAAGCAACCTATTACTTGCAAGTATTCCTTCTCAAGCTACTTGATCGAACTTTTCCTTACTTGTCCCCTACTTTCCTTTTCCTTACTTTATCCCATTCTAGAGTGCTCCAATAATTCTCAAAGTGTGCAAGAGTATGAGAGAATAAAGAGAGTTCCAAAACTAAACTGACAAAACATTGAACCAACAAAAGTTGCAAACTGATCCTCAGAAGCATTTTTATCATTCAGGCCTCCATATATTCAATTTCCTTTATTTTCCCTTCAACTTCATTCCCATGGAAATTTGTGACCTTTTATCTCCCTTTTCTCCTATTTCCTTTATTTTCATAAATAAATTGCTAATTACTTCCTCTATGCATTTGCCAATGCCTTTTGCAATTTCCTTAGCCATAATAAACCGAAATGAACACCCACTAGGATGTTTTTCCTAGCATTCAACCTCAAATACGTGTCCCATGACCTTGGTGTTATTTTTCCTTTATTAACTTTATTAGATGGATTTTAACCCAAGGCTATTACAGTCTTGCATCTCTTCTTTGGCCTAGGGTTTTGGCAAAGGACTTGATAATGCCATGATTGGATATTTATTTCTAAGGACTTGATCATAGTGAAAGTTTGGTGATTTATAAGGGTGCTATGACTGATGGGAGCACAAAATAACTCAAGCTACACATAAATAAACAACTCAACACAAGAAATGGAAATTGACATATTAACATAACAATATCGAGCTAAGTTATTAAAAGTCAACTAATGATACCTTATTCTCTATCAAGATAATAAAATTGGACCAATATTTATCTTGTATCATATCAAATTCCAATTGTGATGGCTAATGTCCATATTGTTGCTCCTATCAAAACATGGTATATGGACTAGTTAAAGTAATTAATATCCGATCATTTATTTTTTGTACAAAAAAATAATATATATATCTATTATATATATATATATATATATATAATAATATATATATTAATATATATATTATATATATATATATATATTATATATATATATATATATATATATATATATAGATATAGATATAGATATAGATAGATAGATAGATAGATAGATAATTTTAGATATCAAATATACTTACAAATTTACATATTAAGGAATCTAAACCTATTTGGACAGTATGATGTGTGGCACTATATTTGGCAAGCATGGCCTTTGAGACCTTATCATGAAACATATATGTTGGCTTGTTGGGGCTTGACCCAAGTTCGTAGTTAATTATCCAAACAAATCCCTATGTTACTGGCCCTTTCGGCAATAGTCCACAGAGCACAGACTGGGGTCTCACCCGAAGCAGTATGGGGGGATGCTGGAACTAGGTTTTCGCACCTTTGAGATGTCCAAGGGGTTGATTTAGTCCAACTGTGAATACTTTCGCATAGGTTATTTCGTGCACTTTCCTGGCCTGAGAGGCCTTCACGCCTGGTTATATTCATCTTCACGAAACCCTAGCAAGGGGCTATGGGGCTATTTCCTAAAGTCACACCACAGATCTTACTTATCTTCTTATAACAGTTAGTTATCTTCACATAAACATATACCTTATATTATATTCACTTATTCAACACATTCATATAAGTTCGTGCAGCAAATAAATAGTAAACTTGCAATTCATACCCAATATACTTCAATGCATAAAACAGGAAAATATACATAGAAATATTGTAAAACTTCTCTTTATTAATGCTTTAATCGGCTACAGACTCAACATGCCCTGTGCACTCAGCTGCAGGGGTCTGCGCACTCAGCTGCGGACTACTAGGCCTCTACACACTCAGCTGCAGAGCCTTCTCCTACTCTACGACCCAAATACACGACTCTACACTTAGATTAAATGCTTCCTTATTAGATTTCCCATTGATTCATTCCTTTCTTCTTGTTATCCCTTTACACTTAGAGTCTCGCTTTATTTATACAATCCCATGGTCCGCGGACCATGGGTATATCTCTAAAACTGACATTAAATTACAAAAGTGAGGGCAGACAACCATAGAAAATTTTAGGGGCGAATGTTCGCCCTTTGGCGAAATTAAGGGGTTTTAAATTTTTAGTGGGCGAATATTTTGTATCATAGTACATTTTTACAAATCACCTCAAATAGCCCACCTTATTTTAAGGGAGAGGGTAAAAAAGGTAATTTTAGCCCTTGAAATTAGGAGTTAAAACCTTCTATTCGCCCATTTTCAAGAATAGATTTTATTTAAGTGAATCCATTCGCCCATTTTCAAGAATAGGTTTTATGTAAGTGAATCCTATGGGCCAATGGCCCAAATACCATATTTATAAAAGAGGTACGGTAAATTAATAAAAATATAAATAAATGAGAGGTATGGTAAATAAATAGCATTTTTTTTATTTACTCCATAAGTCACCTTATATACATGCAAGGGTGTAAACAAATAAAAATATAAGTAAAGTGGAGGTATGGTAAATAAATAAAACGTCTTTTTATACTTACTCAAAAGGTATGGTAAATAAATAAAAATATAAATAAACTGGACACATGGTAAATAAATAAAACCTCTTTTTATATTTAGTCCATAACCCTCATTCTATTTATGAAGGCTCAAGAAAGAGGTTTTATTTAAGTGAATCCTATGGGCCAGATACCATATTTGTAAAAGAGATATGGTAAATTAATAAAAATATAAATAAGCGAGAGGTATGGTAAACAACTAAAACATTTTTTTATATTTACTCCATAAGTCACCTTGTATTTATGAATGGTATGGTAAATTAAT
>APFE031691077.1:12203-28455 GCA_000404065.3 Pinus taeda
TTTCCTATATACCATGAAGATTCGCCCATTTATTATACTTATAAATTTAGGGGGTGTTCTTAAAATTTTCCCTGCAGACAACCCTTTGAATCATTTACCATCTTTGTGCTCTAAGCCCATAAATCACGGAGTATTTACATCAAACTTAGTCAAAATTTGGGCTTTAAGCGCCAAAACATGCCTTGGGGGGATCCCACACCCAACAGGCCCCCAACACAAACATCGTGATTTGCCCTGGAGTCACTCTATTGGTGCGGAGACCTCCCAACTCTACTCGGATTGTTGCAAGGTCAACATCGCACTAAGCGACTACCTGTTGTATCTCCCGTACGCGTTTTTCTGAGACCACGGTGTCAGAACTACTCCCCTGTATCTGTTCATGCGCCCCTACATCTGTTTATAGTCCCGCACCTTCTTTTAGCTACTTGGAGTGCGAAGACTGTGCTTCTGTCGGCTAGTTAGATAGCCGAGCCACCCGTGTATGGCTTCAATTGACTGCCATTCACTTTTCTTGGGAAAGGTTCTCCATTTAGCTTCGCTAGCTGCACCGCGCCTTTGTCCGTGAACTCCTTAAAAACATACGGTCCTAGCCAATGCATTCTGAACTTTCCCAGGAATTTATAAAATTTATTGTCATATAGCAACACCAAATCATTTACCTTGAAGGTGCGCAACTTAATATGTCGATTGTGCCAAGACTTTTCATGCTATGTTTGTACCTTCTGATGGAATCCAGTGAAAAAACTTTCCTCTTCTAGTTCCTCGAATTGTGTGAGCCTCTCCTCTAGGGCTCCACAGTCCATCATACCTGTGAGCACTGTCATGCGTAGACTAGGTATGATATACTCCATTAGCATTATGGCTTCCACTCCATAGACTAGCCGGAAAGGTGTTTGTCCCGTCAGTTTCTTATACGTTGTCCTATAAGCCCATAGAACTGCTGGTACGTGCAAGTCCCAATCACTCCACTACGCATTATATACCCTGTTCAGTGCTTCACACACTTCATTAAAGGCTTCTATGTGGGTAACCCTCTGCACACTCGTTCTTTCCACACTTCACCATCCCAACTGGAGGGACCGTTCACACAATTGCCTCACCAACACATGCTTATTGACCGTGTTCCCGAATGTGAAGTCCATGTGAATTCACACAAGTTGTTTACCATGTGCATGTACCAACTTGAACAGATGCGTGCACGGATCATCTGTCCATCATTCTTTTTTGTTAGTTGCATCTGAGGTTTCCCAAAATGCATGCACATCATTCACTTGCCTTCGTGCCAGTCCTTAAACCTTCCTTGGTGAGTACCCCACCACCTCGTGGGTGTAGCATGTAGTACCCATTTTAAAGCCTCAAAACGTTGCTATTTTGGCACCTCCCTTTCAAAGCTGTTCAAGAAAGCATCTACCTCACTTAGCCCATCATAAATAGGTAGGTCCCTCACTTCTGTTGATACGCAGTGCAACGATCTTGTCATCATGTTGTAGTTCAGTGTGGTTACCTCATGTAGCCAGTTCTGCCATCACTCTATCTCTTCGTTAGAATCCAATGTACAGGATATTTTGCGCTCCCATGGGATTCATCCATCTGCGGTGGGATTTACCCCATCTTGCTCTCGCGAGGTTATATTGTAGATGCAACTTAAGTCGTCATCTCTTTCATAGTCACACACTGGCTTAGTGTAGCGTGATCCCTCAGTAGGGTCCAAAGGTACGACTACGCGCAGAGGCTTTTTCTCAAAAATCATCTTGTGCTTCTTCAGATTTATCACCCTGTTCATGTCAGTGCCCCAATTGATTCCTAATAGCATGGGGTAGGGATTGTTGTCATCAACAATCTCTATCACTTCAAATTCTAGTTGCGCGCTTGCCCCTTCAATATCCAAAGTGATTCCCTGCAATTTCCCCATGGGTATTATCTTTTGCTAGTTCGCCATTCATAGTTGGATAGGAAACCATTGCAGCATAGTCCTTCCCATGTGCTCCCATATCTGCTTCGGTATAACGTTTGCATCCAACCCTAGGTCTAGAATTACCTAGTCCATCTCATATTCTCCAATCTGCAGGGTTAACCTTATTTCTCTTCCCATCCTCATCGAAAGCTTTCCAATCTTTCGTACTACGCGCGATTCTCCTGGTGTGGTCCCAACGCATTTGTTAATGATTTCCTACAATCCCTTTATAGCCTTACTATCGCATAGTAGCTTCATGCATGTTTCTAGGAATGTCGTGAGCATTGATGGGTCGATTTCTGGCTCTGGTCTATCTTTTCTTCCTAAAGTGGAGGCATCATCGAAGCTCTTCCTAGCTTCCATGAAGGTTTCCTTAGCGCGCTCCAAATCAAACTCTGGTTCTTTCGTCGAAGCCTTGTAAACCCAAGTACTATCTTTAGGTTGTTTTCCTTTATCATCTCATGTCATAATTCCACTTTGGAGCACAATGTTCACATTGGGGTCTTCCTCACGCGGCTTAGACTTCATCATCTATAGGTTCTGAGTTGGGGGAGGTTGGAGTGCTCCCTTATCACACAGCCTCACTATCAGTGTGGGACAACCCTCCGTCTCATGATCAAACAAGGTACAATACAGACATGAGGGATGTGTTGGATTCGTACGATCACTGGCATAATGTCCTGGCCCCCGACAATTGTAACATATCAGCTGTTTGTGACCTCTTCCAGGTCCTCCTCCACCTCGACCTCGTCCGCGCTCCTGAAATTTGATTCGTGCCACTCCTTTGATCTGGTTAAGGGGCTGCGTTTCGGCCTGAAACCTGTAGGTGGGATTCTTATCCATCATCAGCTCATAGCTTCTATAGGTATGCTCCTCATGTCACACTAATCTACAGAAATTATAGAACAACTGTTGTGAATTATGCATGCACTTCTGCAACAAATGGTAGTTGTCCGTAGCATGCTTTCATCCTATTTGACAAATCTCGCACCATAAAGCAGGTGCTGCGCGAGGTCTTGCTTGTGCCTCTGGTCTTAATGGAATTAGTCCTCCTCTCCTGAGGTAATTCACGAACATTGGGTAGTGGTCGTTGTCATGACTCTAACCTTTACATTTAAAATATCGTACCTCTTCACACACTTTCGGGTGAGTTGTCCTATCCTGTTTCAGACTCTGCATCTCAAGGCATAAGTTTTTCAACTATGCGTGGATCTACTAAACTCTTAGGTTAGGATCCTATATCAAGGTCTCATGCAGCCTTGTCACGATCTCCAAGGCCTCTGCCTGATTTTTTAACCTCTGTTGCGACAACACATTCCTCAAATGCGGTGTTAGCGATGATAAAAACCATTCGCGGTGCTATCCATCTATCAAAGTCATATTAGCTTCATGAATTGTGCACTTCAATATTTGATCCAACTCCCAAGGAGTCTCGCTTGGTAGCATTGTGATCTCCTTGAACCCAATGATTGATTGTGCCTCTGACTTTGGCCTACTACATACTCTGTTCAACACAATTTGGATATCCGCGATCCCCACATTTGGATTGTCATTGGAATGCTTAATATACCAGGTCAGTGCATGATCTTGCAAAGTGCTAACCAGCGTCTCTTTCTTTATATTGTCATTTGTAACTCCCTGCACTTCCCATATGGCCTTTATTATGAACCAAAACTGGTCTGGATCTTCATTTCCTACTCCCTTGAACACCGAAAACTTTATCGTGCTTGCTATATTGACTCGCGATGGTGTTGTAGGTGGTACGGGCGAAGATGGGGGTGAAGCTGGTGGTGGTGTGCATGGGGGTGGTATGCGCGAAATCCTCTGCCTTATCAAATTGATCACACTTCTTGGTGAGACCTTCGTGAGCTCTTCCTCATCCCCTCATAGAGGTGAAATCAAGGGGCTAGTTTGTAGTTCTCCACTACCTTCATTTCTATAAATTCTCCCACTTCGCGTAGCCCCAAACATCAATGTATTCACATAATATACTTTTCACATAGTAGCATTTTAATCCAAGTGTTCAAATACTTAACATACTTACCTCGTGGTCCTTTGAGAAACCGTTGCTCAGCCTCGCTGTAACTTACCATAGTGTCTACTGTAAACTCAATAATGAATCCTCTTATAATCTAATCAAGCCAGTGATCAACAACACATGCGATATTGTCCTCCGATTCTTCCAATCTACGCACCAATTATTTGGCCCACACAATAGGACTGTCGATTTTTCACCTTCCTTGGCTATTTGCTAGTTTCGCGATCTACTCATACAACTCAATAGGGAAAGATGCGAAGAAAATTTCATGGATCTCTGTGTACAAATAACAGTCTAACCACTCTTATTTTGATAGTTGCAGATTCTTGTTCTCTTGTGCCGTGAACTCGTGAATTCTTTTGTCGAACCAACCTTCAATTTCTTTCTTAGTTGGATTCCAATGATACAACATCAGACATGTCTATGCGGATTCTAGTCCCGGCAACAAAACCATTTGTTGGCTTGTTGGGGCCTGATCCATGTTTGGAGTTAATTAGCCAAATGAATCCCTATGCTACTAGCCCTTTTGGCAACAGTCCATAGAGTGCAGACAGAGGTTTCACCTCAAGAAGTATGGGGGGATGCTAGAACTAGGTTTCCACACCCTTGAGATGCCTGAGGGGCTGATTTAGTCCAACTATGAACACTTTCGCATAGGTTACTTTGTGCACTTTCTTGGCCTCAGAGGCCTTCGTGCCCTGGTTATATTCATCTTTACGCAACCCTAGCCAAGGGTTGTGGGGCTTTCATGCTACTAAAGCAGCGATGTGCGCTATTTCCCGAAGTCACACCACGGATCTTACTTATCTTCTTATAACAGTTAGTTATCTTCGCGTAAATAGATACCTTATATTATATTCACTTATTCAACACATTCATACTAGTTCATGCAGCAAATAAACAGTAAACTTGCAATTCATACCTAGTATACTTCAATGCATAAAGAAGGAAAATATACACAGAAATATTTTAAAACTTATTTTTATTAATGCTTCAATTGGTTACAGACTCCACTTGCCTTGCGCACTTAGTTGTAGGGGTCTACGCACTCAGCTGTGAAATACTAGGCCTCTGTGCACTCAGCTGCAGAGCCTTCTTGTACTCTATGACCCAAAGACACGACTCTACACTTAGACTCAATGCTTCCTTATTAGATCTCCAATTGATTCATTCCTTTCTTCTTGTTGTCCCTTTACACTTAGAACCTCACTCTATTTATACAATCCCATCGTCTGTGGACCATGGGTGTATCTCTCAAACCAACATTACATTACAAAAATGAGGGCGGACAACCCTCGGACTCATTTACCATCTTGGTGCTCTGCACCCATAATTCACTGAGTCTTTACATTGGACTTAGTCAAAACATGTGCTTTTGAGCCCCAAAACTTGCCTTGGGGTGATCCCATGCCCAACAATATACTAATTGAATTTAATTATGTACCAATAAAATATAAAATGGTTTAATGAATTTGAAATAATGTTATGAACAAATTTTAATACTTATGTGCTCTCCTCACTAGACTTCCTTTGTGCATCTTCTCTATCATATTCTTTCAAGAGCTCTTTACATACTTTCATGCTTGCATCAAGTTACCTTCTTTTGGTCCTTAGCTCAGGTGAAATTTGTTTTATATTTTTTTGTTTGGTTGCAACAAAATATATTTCAGTTTTGGGTCATTTATCTTTTTACTTTCTTTACTGACCAACCTGCCCCAAATTCAGTTTGCATGTCATGGATGACTGCTTTTTGAAGGTGCATGGGCATCTTTGAAAATGGAAGATGTAGATGTTCTTTGAAGTGTTGAAGGCATGATTCCTTCAACCTATGATTGAACAATTTCTCGATATCTATTATTCCGAGATTCCCAGAGACAACATCATATTATTCCTTAGTTTCATATGTACCAATGCAAGATGCATAACCTATACTAGTTGTGGAAAAATATCTATCCTAAGAGTGGCTGAGACATTGGACACCTTTGTTCCATGTTTCAAATTCTTAGATGTTATTGTGATTGCTTTTTTTCCTAGATATTCTACTTGATCCAAGATTTGACGGGGAATCAATTGATTCCCTGTGATAGGGTTGCTTTGGTTGGACTGTTTAAGTGCCTTTAGTAGATCATTCTTCCATGAATTTGACAAGCGTGGACAAGTCCATACCTTCTATTTTTTTCACTGCTTCTACCCATAGTATATAAGTGATTGCCTCTTTCAATTATCACTATAATGTCCCTATATATGTATAGTAAAATTTTTATTTTAAATTAAAATAAACCCTAATTTATTCTTTTATAATTTTGAAATTAAAAACTAAAAAATACAATTCAAACAAGCAATGGAAACATGTACAAATATATAAATTGAGTATGAAATACCTTATTCTTGCAAGAATCAGATCCCTTTGCTCATTTCCCTCTAGTCCTTGAAATTTTTGGGCGTCCCGGGGAAAATGTTTTCCTCGAGATTGTGGAAAACCTGTTCTCTTTGCTCCCTACATTTTCCTCCCTTACCTCTAACTATTTTAAACAACATTCGTGAAAAGTGGATGGAAAAGGCTTTGATTTTCATCTCTCATAGGGATAAATGAGATGAAAAAATTGATTTCGTGACTGCTAGAGGCCGAACCACACCCAAAAATCAATTTTTTTGATTGAAATCCACAAGAGGGGAGGATAGGTTTGTCAATATCTCTTCCCACCATTAATAGAGATAGAATCAGTTAGTTATTTTCTTTCATAGCCTGCATTGCTCCAAACATGGTCTACTCCAACTCAGCACAGAAATTCAAAGATCCCTTGATTTCCAGTTGGTGAGTATGAAAACAAAAATATGGTGAATGTATTACATTGTTTTGGTTGAATAGTCAGGATACACAATAGGTTTATCCATTACACACACGTATTATAGATTGGCAGTTTTTTTTTATTCGATTTAGTTGAATAGTTAATACTAAATTGGGTGCCATTAATGCCATATTTTAGCTCTAATTACTGGCTAATAAATGTAGTCAATTTGGGGCACAAAATGGGGTGCTAATTAAGCCTAATTTAGTGCCTATAATATTTCAATTATTATTATTTTTCTTTTTTAACTCCGTCTAATTTGTATTCATTTTCATCTTTGCAATGTGAAATCTGGATGTAGAAGGATTCCATGTTATTGTCATTTTTTATGAGGTTTGAATACCAATATTGTATGTGCAATTTGCATAGGCACATGGGATAATTTGAAATGTTGGTTGATGTAAAGTCCTATTAATGGTGTTTTAACCCAATGAAGGGTGTTCTATGACATATTTTCCTATCCCATTGATGAATTTGGTGTGATTTCAAACTTTCTAATTTTATATTAATAGCCAATGAAACATAATGTAACAATCCACTAGTTATAGTCACATACACACATTTTCACCTTTAAAGGTTGTGTTTCTTAGTGATTATGTATACATATGACACAAACATTTTGATCCTGCCACTCACTCTTTAATCCTTTATAAGGTGGATGGTGGCACTAAAAATATATCTCATCCACAAGTTAACTTATACTAATTATTATATTATACAATGAGTTCATTTAGAAGAATTAAAAATCAAAATTTGAAAATAGTATATTCTCTAACATATAGGGTCAAAGGATTTTTTATTTTTTATTTTTTTATTTTTTAAAATATATAAAAATACAAATATTTGGTGGTTTAAAATTATGGATGAAGGGTTTGAATTAAGTTAAATTAAAATATGAAAAAAAAAGAAAAATCAGTCCATTAGTTTTCATAATCCTCATCTAAGGTTTATAAGAGTTGTGTCATGTCACCATATTGGTATTAGAAATTAACAAAAAGGGTATATACTGAAAATAAGGGCATTTTAGTTAGAAATGTGCAACGAAAACTAGCTGAGCTTAACTCGATTGTGTGTTTAGCCAATTAGATGGAGCAACAATGAATTGCATATATGTTATGTGACTAATGTCATTTTTTTGTATTGCAGGATCTAGAGGAGGCCTTTGAAAGAGGACATGGATGATGTAGACCTACTAAATCAATGAGAGGAAAGTGGGTGGCCATAGAATTCGATACAAAATCTACATATACAATAAAGGTTAGAAGATAAATAAACCTCAACCAAAGGAGGATGGTGTTTATGAATTCATAAATGATACAACATAGATGAGATAAAGTTGTATAAAATATGTTGCTATTTTTTTCAAATCCAAAACATGATATCAATATGTCAAACATATGAGTAAACTGATGTTTTGTGTTGGATAACATATTGGTTGAAATGATATAATTTTTGTACTAAACATCATTGACTATGCTATATTTTATAGGGGCAAGATGAGGCCATGGAAACATCTCATGTCATATGAAATAAGGACACAATGGATGTCGCAAGATATCAGGTAATCAAATTTTGACTTAAATTAGGAATCATTTTGTGATACGTCCATCCCTTTTCATAGTATTATTAGAATGCATAGTGTATTATCCAATATTGAAATAAATTAATTTATGTTGTTGATTTTTCAGATTGAGAGTGGAGCTAGTGCATAGCCTAAGCATTCAACTAGTAAAAGGGAAAAAACATATGTACATGGGTGTGGACCTAAAATTATTAAATCATGAAGAACATAGTGGGTAGAATAGAATATGATAATGGATCCTCTAGACAAAATAATTGCACTGAATAAGAGGTTGGTCAACACTATAATACATGGGATGGGATTTGTTAAGCGATGTTCGATTATATTTCTTTGAAATTGATTTATTTATGCTTTATCTAATTCTTCCCAAATATTAAATAATGGTTTCATTTATCGATAGGTAGAAGATGATGATGAAAGAACGTCTACCAATACCCAAGCTGGTCCAATTTGGATATTAATATTTGGATGGGATGATCCAAATCATGCTTTAAACCATACGAGGGTGAAAAGAGCATATTTAAAGACAACTCTACTACTCAAGAAATTTGAACTACTGATGAGATTAGCATACATTGATGACATGTCATCTAGCCTTAATGGTGATGATCATGATAGTGAAAATGCAGTACATGAAGAATGATTGAGTGAAATTCTTACAAGTTGCTCTGGGGATGGAAACAATGATGACAATAATGATCATATGGTTGATAGTAATGATGATAATATGGGTAATTACCACCGAATTAATGTTGATGATAACAACCTGAAAGACTCTATCAAGCAAGCATGAAAAACACCCGTGTCAAATCAAGTTCAAGTAGAACCTCAAAAATGGCATGCACATTAATATTATTAGAAATCAAGTCACTATTTGGTTGGTCAGACGAATGATTCACCACCCTACTGAAGTAAGTTGAAATCCATTTCTTACATTGCATTGTCAATTGGTGTATGTAATTCGTAAACTTTCATCAACTTCGTTTAGATTTCTTTAAGGGGATTTTAAAACCATATACTGTATATGAATAGTCATAATATAAATTGACATATCAAACATGTTCATCATAAGTATGTAATCTTCTTTCTTTCTTATTTTTTCTTTTTTTTTTTAATCTCAAGCTTTTGTTATCCATAATGATTGTCTGAGACTATCTTTCTAGAACATGCATCACACATCAGGCATAATCATTCCCACTCCTCAAGTATTGTTGAAATGTGGAGAAAAATAAGCATTGTGTCTGCATTGAAGATTCCAAGGTCATTGCCAAGATTGATCATTTCCACCATAGCAAGTTGAGAGAGTCCATTGAAATTGAGAAGTAGGCCAAAAATATCAATAGGGATGATGGTTGGAAACTAAGAGTGAGTTTGGTTCTTGCCCTTTCTTTGTGATTTTTATTTTATTGTTTGTTTTTAAAATTCTTTTTTTTATTTTTATTTATTAATCATTTTCACTATTATAATAAGAAAATTATAATAAATTTTATATATGTTTATTTTAAATATCCTATTAATAATAATATTTTAATAATTGTTTCAAATTAATTCTATTTTAATAATTTCCTATACTAAACAATAATTTTTTTCAAAAACTAACCACTAATGTTAATTTAATTAGATATAATTAAATATTAATAATTTAATAATAATAATTAATATAATTTATCTAACAATTTCTTACAATTTACTTTATTGGTTAGAATATCTTGACTAAAAACTAGTCGTTAAGGTTAGTTTTTTATTAAATAATATTATAGTCCTAACGACTAATTTTGGAACTTGATGTATCATGTCGCTATTTAATCACACTGATTGATCTGTTTTTTTCACCTTGGTCCTGAAGATGAACCTCATTGGTAGGTTCAAAATGCCTTGTTTTACTGATTAACCAACAAATTATTCTATGTGATTAATCCGAAGGATAGTCTCAGACAATGATATAATCTTTGGCAATCTTACACGACACTAAAGACTAAAATATTTCCTGAAGAGAATGTGTTTCCATCAATTTGCAGAGAGGTGCATTAGTTGTTGGTTGAGTTGGGGATTGAATATAAGAAAATTCATTCATGTAAAAATGATTGTACTTTATACAGAGATGAATATGAAGACAAGGTAGAATTCCCTAAATGTAAGAGAAGAGATATCATACATATGTACAAGGTCCTACAGCTCCAAAGAAGGTTTTATGTCACATGCCAATTATATGTAGATTTCAATGAATGTTTATTGCTAGTCACTTGCACAATTAATGGACTGACATGCAAAGAATATGATTAAAGATCGATTCATGTGAACTGTGGTTGACTCCAAAGAATTGAAACACATAGAGGAAAAAGCACCAAGAAAATTGAAAGATGAACCTCGTAGTATCAAGTTTGGTAATGCAAAGGAGTGTGACAATTCTATATAATGAGCTCAAATTATAGTTTGTGGCTAGTCAGATTGATAGTATACAATATTCCTCCATGGATGAGTTTTAGAAAGGAAAACCTTATGCTGACTCTCATTATACCAGGAAAACGTCAAGTTAAAAACATAGATGTTTATCTTGCGCATTTTAATGATGAGATGCAACTACTATGGAAAGACATAAGAATGTACGACATATCACATCCTCCATAACATAGGTCCTTCATTTTGTGTGGTGTGCTATTTTGGACTATTCATGATTTCCCATGACTTGGTTTTTGTTCTGGTAAGATATTTTTTTTTTACGTATTTTCATTCATAATTTATTGTCATCCCAACTTTCATACTTAGTTTTATACCATTATTTTGATGTTATTAAGCTTACTTATTGAATTGTAGGGCTTCAAACGAAGGGGATATTTGCATGTCCAATATGTGTAGAACAATTTCAAGGGCGGTATTCTAAAGATATTCATAAATTTATTTATGCAAACAACATGGTTTTTCTACCACCAGATCATAGGTTTAGAAACTACCATAAGAATAAATTTGATGGAAATGTTAAAAATAGAGGCCCTCCCATGATTATGGGTCCAGTTTATTGGCTTAAGAAGTATGAAGATGTTGAATTGAAATCTTGTCAGAATTTTTTTGATGGGGGTGATTCTATTGAAGAACCAAAACAAGTTGTAATTAAGATGCCAGAAAGAATGAAAAGGAAATACATATTTTATGAGCTCCCATATTGGAAGGATCTATTAGTATCTCACCTATTGGATCTTATGCACATCTTAAAAAATGTCCCCAATTCAATTTTTCGACATATACTAGGAAAAGAGAAGGGAATATTGTCTTCGAGGAGAGATATTGCTCTTTCATGTACCAAATTTGATAGAAAACATTTGTGGCCAAACAAGGAAAATGAAAAATATGTATAAGCTCCATGGGTTTTGAAAAAGAAAGAGCTAGACCTACTAAAAAATGTCATACGTTCAATAAGGACACCTACTGGCTATGGGCCATTCTTTACATAAAGCTTTTACAGTTGATGGATATATCACATGATTTAAAGTACATGATTTTCATATATTTATAAAGGTAATATATATCATTATTTAACATTTATTAGTAAAATTAATTAGGTAACAAATATATTATGATATTCTATTGTGTAACAAAAATAACTAATGATAACCTTTGATAAATTTGTTTGACAACATATCATGCCAATGGAAATTAGGGGGGATTCATGTCTTACTGTTGACTTAAGGAATGGCATAAGTCTATTGTTAGCATTTGCAAGGTATGTGGTATGGAATGTTCATGTGTGAGAGACATAGAGATATTGTATTTCATTTTAATTTTTTCCTAAAGGTTCATACTAATTTACAATTCTTATATTAGGTGGGTGACATCCAAGGAGATCCATGAATGTGAAGTATCAAAATGGAAGAAGGAAATTGCAGAAATTGTATGTGTATTTTAGAAGGATCTCCCTACAAGTTTCATGTACCTACAAGTCCATTGAATTATACACCTAGTCTATGACATTGGCAGGTGTCATATCAATGAGGTGGATGTTTTTCTTTGAGAGGTATATGAGAACTCTAGAAATATATGTTTGAAAAAAGGCACATCCAGATGGTTGCATGGTTGAAGGATATGTATTGAATGAATCATTTTTCTTCCTATGTCAATTCCTTGGTAAGGATTTCGAATATGGGCAACGCTTCAGAGGTGACGAACGAGCATTAGATATTATTAACAAAGAAAACCCAAAATCTAATGGTGTTCAAGTATAAATTAGTAAGTAAACTCATGATCATTGTTGTTGTTTTTATTGAAATCATTAATTTACTCTGTAATTTATTTGTGAAATTAACCACATGTCCTTTGGAGTTTGAAATAAGCATGTTGACATGTAATAGGTGTAGATGGAAGTGATATACTAGACAATTTCATTTTGTACCACATGGACTTATGAACAAATGGATTGATTTATATGATAGAAAGAGAGAAGAAGTGTTAGAAGCAAGGAGACAATTTAGGAGATCAAACCCAAGGGATACCCCATTTCCTATTAATATGCAAGGGGAATGGGGCAAAGATTACACACTAGAATGGGTTACTAAACAAATTCAAAATAAAATAGAATATCTAGGTATAGGTTCAAACATGATATAATATTAAATCAACATGTCTAGAGGATGTGAAAGAAATCTACAGTTGGAATTTTACAGAATGTTGTTTCCTTATAGTTTTGACACTATTAACTATTTTAATATTCGTCATTATATTTGTTTTAACTGAATTAAATGGTCTTTCATAGGGAAGGAAATATCCAACAATGTGGACATATGGTACACATTATTGTGTAGAACATGTAGATGCAAAGTGACGATTTTTTGATTGTGGAATCTGGTTGACTTCAAGCAATCCCATCGATTAAGCTGAAAAGATAAGAATATTATTGAAGGGAATATACAATATGTTGGAAAAATACAAGAAATTATTTAGTTGGATTACCGTTCTTTTAAATTTTGTATTTTTAAGTGTAGATGGTATTTTTAATCGTTCATGTGTAGGTATTTTTCTATGAAGTTATTTTGGATCCAAAATGTATATTTTTTGTACATTATGATCCAATATTAAGGCATGTATTTGATGATGCATTAGTGAATACTGAGAAAAACAATGACGGCCAACAAAATGAGAAAGAGGGATTAGAGATAATCGAATAAATTGACTTCCATGATGATGCTAGATATGGTTATGTTCAGGGACAAGAAGACAACAGTACAAAGTTAGATGATCTTATGGAAGACAACAATGTGGATAGCATATAAAATTATGATCCAAATACATCTGATCATAATATGGATGGTCTAAATTCATATTTCAATGATGACTAAAATGATGCAATTCAAGATGAGGATGATGATAATATTAACTACTTGAAAGATCTTATGAACATTGATACACTAGATGACATTGTTGCAGACAATGATGTTAATGACCAAGAATTCTAAATTTTCAGAATAATTTGTAATCCATGTTTAAAAAATGATGATTCTTATGGCCTAAACTTTGAAATTATTCAGTTTTATTTGTGTCAATACAAATTACCTATTATAATGCCATTAAAGTGTTCAAGCTATGGTATGAATTATTGGCAGAAAAAATAGGATTACTTGAATGCTTCTTCCATTCATTTTGTATCAACATATGTTTTTGAAGACATAAAAGTTAATAAAATATTAATGCATGTATCCCACAATGATTTGAATAGGAAACTTTGTTAGCTTCATTATTTTTATGTTGTTAGCATTTTAATGTTGGTTGACCCACTCTTACATTTCATTATTGATCCAGGTAGGATTTATTTTTTACAAGAATTTCATGCAAAGTCTATGCTAAGGTAGATGATGACTAGTATAAAATAATCTCAAACCAAATTCATTGCACACACACTCTCGACAATCATCAAAGATGTTACACACTCCACACAGATTCAATGCAAATAAATATTGCAGGATAAGATACTATGCCATTCAACCACTCTCACAACACTCCTGAAAAACATCACTCGTTCAACCTGCACACATAAAAATAAGTGCAATTCAAATTGTAACAAAAAAGAAAATAATTCACTACCACACTAAATTGAGGGACTAGGTCTATGACTTAATCCCTCACGCCATCCAAAGCTTACTGCAAATAATTTAATTACATACAAATTAAATGTAACAACAACAATAACAACAATCGCATAACTGGGAAATATTTATGCAATCTGTCATTCAACCACTCTCACAGCACTCTTAAAAACTATCCTCATTCAATCTTCACACATAAAAGGAAGTGCAATCCAAAATATAACAAAAAGTCAAATAACTCATTGCCACAATAAATTGAGGGACCAGTCCAGGACTTAAGTGGTCACACCATCCAAAGCTTACCTCAATTAATTAAATTACACACAAAATTAACTGTAATAGAAATAGTAATAAAAATCACATAACTGAGAAATATTTATCCAATCTATCCTTCAGCCATTCTGACAACACTCCTGAAAGCAATCACTCATTCAATATGCACACATAAAAGGAAATTCAATCCAAACTATAACAACAAAACAAATAATTCATTGCCACACTAAACTGAGGAACCGATCCAGGACTTAAGTTGTTACACCATCCAAACCTTACTGCAATTAATAAAATTACACTCAAAATTACTGTAACAACAATCGCATAATTGAGAAATATTTATGAAATTAAGAATTCCACTCTAACTAACAATTTATCCCTGCTAAGAAGGAAGGCCCTTCCTGCTCAGCAGGGGCTGGTGCACTAAATAGAACTTAAACTACTCAGAGGAAATTATTGAACTACAAAGTTGAGATTTGGATGAATAAAAGTATCAATATTACATATCTCTGATGTTTCCCCTTTCCAGTCCTATTCTCATATTCTTCTCTATAACCCTCACATGCAAACAATCTTCTCTTTTATAGATATCAATTACAATGAGAAGATCATCATAAGAATCTTTTGATTATCATGTGATCTTAAAATAAAAGGATATCTTAAAACTTACACAATGATTTCCATGGAAGGGGTAAATCTATAATAATTTCCTTTAATTACAAATAGGGTTACAAAATATATCAACCAAATGATATGGTTTTTCCACAAATATCTCCAAGTGATGAGTTATTTCTTTTGACTTTGACGTGTTTGTTATCCGGGAATAGTGTCCACTCGGATGCTGTTATTCCCACTAAGATGGGTGGCTATCTTAGAAACAAACAATCAAAGTCTACTGTTGTTTCCTTTTATGAAAATAGACGAGAAGAGAACCAAGAAGACCAACCTGAGTCTTGTGTTTGATTTCCTCTCCTTCTTGATAGAGCTTTGCCGCTTCTTCTTTGTCTGCCCAGCGTCAAAAGAACCTGTGGAATCACAACAACATACTACTATCCAAGAAACAAGGATCTAAATTCATAAATAATACATGATTAGATGTGTATTAACCATATACATGCATATATAAACAAGTACACAAGAATATGGAAGGAAACAAGAATAGCTTTATTAAGACGAAAAGTAGCAAGAGGATTACAACCATGTGCTCTGAACCAGCATCATCCTCCAGCTAAGAAGCCCTTCTTCATCTCAAGCAAAGCTTAGATCACCCAACACTATGAATGTACACCAGAAAACCAACAGTACTTCTTTATAAGAGACAAAATTCCAGCCTCTGGATCTCTGTGATGAGGGATCCATGATTACAGAGAGGTGAGTCATCTTCTGGGATCTTGATTAGTGTCCTCTCTTTGATAGTTCCTGCTTCCACTTGGAGAATGATGATCTCTTACTCATCCCTGGTTGAAAATAGAGAGGCAAGTGTCA
>APFE031691077.1:28636-62206 GCA_000404065.3 Pinus taeda
GGCAGTGAAGCAACACTTTTAGGGACTTAGGAGCCCTCAGTTTATGGACATTTATGATTGGGGTTGAAGTACCCAAAAATGTCTATAATAGTGTTGTTATATCCAAACTAATTAGGAAAGGTGACATGTTCTTAAGCAACTTCTTGTGTAAGAACAACAACTCCCATACCCTTAATTAATCCAAATCGTTAAATGAATTGAGATGTAATCCTATAATAGTAAGCTTCAACAGACCATCCATACCTAAACAACCCCATACATTAGTTTTATGATAAAAAGCAACCTAATATAGTAGTTTTAATGTCAAATCATAAGTAGAATTGGACTAAGAAAGTGACAAGTGAAAATGGACATACTTAGGTGAATAAGGGTTGTTATAGTAATAAGATATGGTCCTTTTGGTAAAATAGGGATAAAATAAATAGCAAGATAAGTAGGAAAACGATGGAAATTAAGTGACCTAACATCTCCCCCTAGCTTAACCTTATGCATGTCCTCATGCAAAATCATGTCACTGATGCCTGACATGATGAGAGTGAAGTTGTGTGAGGTTGTAAGTTCCTGCCATGACTTCACCTCTGACCTTGTATCCTTGCGAAATAGCCAATTCTACTTTCCAAAGCTTATTAGTAATACTATATAGATGTTGATACCGATAGGTGGGTATCCAAACAAGAGGGAATTTGAATCGAAGTCCTATCCAACTTGCACCACTCTTCCTAATACAATCAACATACTGATTAACTATGGAAACTGATTGCTAAACATTTCGATAATAATAGGGGTCTCCCTTCTTCAATTCTTATTGGGAAATATCCCATCTCAACTTGCTTACTTCCAAGGCACTAGTTCTCATTATTTGTATATTTATCAGGAATCTCTGTAGAGCTGATTCTCGATGTTCCATCAACAATGTCTTAGTGGGTAGAAACCTCCATATTTGATTGTATTTATGTGCAACAACTTCAACTTCACTAGGTTCTCCTCTAATAAATTATTCTACTCATTCTGCATTAGTTGTTAAAGTATCATGGGAAACTTTCCTGCCTATCTGATTTTTCATAAAAGAAACAGAAGCCTTGAGTTGTACATCTCTCACATAGGGTGTCAGATTGAATTATTGCTCTCAAAAGAAAGTGAGATAATCCAGGTAAAACTCACACAATTTTTTTTCTAGGAAATTAGCACTTTGAAATGCTTCTAGGAAGCCTTGTATCTACCTTTTCTTATATGGTTGCTTTTCCTTGAGGGCTATTAATTGGAAGAGATAATGTTTTTCTTGAAAATATAAAGGATAGGAAGGAGAAGGAAGCTTACTCTACAATAAGACATTAATGAGATCCTTTTCGTACTGTAACAACTTAACCTATCATTGCAATTCCTTCACCTATTTCATTACTTGATTCCCCTCCTTCTGAATTTTCACAAATTATTCAATTCTTAATTTTTCTACCCACTCCTTCTTCAACTATTGACCATTTCATCGTGCTGCTTTAGGAATATGACTTCAAGTTTGGGAAATAGCGCTAATTTCTCCCACTCATTTGCTACTTTCCTCAAATTTTCAAATTTAATGTGAGTTGTTTCAGATGTTGTTTCAACGTCCTCCTTCTTATCCATTTTCTCCTCCTACTACTCTATCTCAACTATTTGTTCTTTTGTAAAAAAAACATCATCGATACGTTCTTGTGGTACAAATTTTTTTTTATTGTTAGTCTACTATGTTTCAACTACTAGTTGTTGTGTATCAACAACATCATAAACACATTTTTGTGGATTAACATACTTTTTTCTTCTTCTTGATCTGCTTCAACTAATGGTTCTGCTTCAACTAATGGTTCTTGTGTAACAATAGCATCATCAATAGGTTCTTGTGGAATAGCAGGTCAAAATTCTTTGTCTTGTTCCCCTACTTGTGCTCCAACTAAAAAAGTAATAGTCTACATGATTTCAGCCTCAAGGATTTCTTTGCAACCCTTACAAAGTTTTTCTGAGATAATACATGATGCCATTTCTATAGCCCCTGCCAACATATCCAATCCATTTTCATTCTTAAAGTGAAGTTTTTTATCCAAGGAAAGTCATTTCATTAACTCCTCATTTTCCTTTCTCAGATTTTCAATTTGAATGAGAGGGTCAATTTTCATCTTACCTGGTGAAGTAACAACCTCGTCATCTTCTGTCTACTCTTCTGTTACTGGTCCTTTTGTCTCCTGTTGTTTCTCTAGTTCTTGTTTTGGGTCTAGTGTAACATCTAATATTTCATATGTAGAGGGGTCTTCTTCTACAAACTTCCCCTACTTTTCTTTGTCACATTGCTCCTCAAACACCTCAAGTTTAGTTGTATCATCACATTCCCCCTTAGTTGTAGCAGTAGGTTTTTAGTGTCTTAACATATAATAACTACTTGAACACTTTTCCTAGGGGTTGTACAACTAACTATCCTTTTAGTTTCCTTTTATGCATTATTACTTTTTTTTATACTCCCCTACTGCCTTCAGTGCTCTTCAATTCCTCAATTCTAGTAGTAGGCACACCTGCTATTCCAGTGATTTCTTTCTCCAACACTTCCTCTACAATTATCACCCACCCATCTTTCCTTTGATGACTCACTGGAAACCACCATAGGCTCTTATATCTATGTCTCTTTTCCTCCTGAGGATGAAATAGGGGTCTTTCTAATGGAACTCAAACTCTTAGGGTTTTGTTGACCAATCATAGGAGGTGTATCGACCTGTTGGTTTGAGGGGCCCTGACCCAGGTTTAGCGTTATTTAGCAAAACAAATCCCTATACTACTATCCCTTTCAGCATCAGCCTGCATAGTGTGGACCGAAGTCTCACTCGAAGTAGTATGGGGGCATGTTGGAACCATCTTTCTGCACCCTTGAGATGGTTGTAATGTCGTTTGATCTCTTCTATCCCTGCCTTTGTGCAGGTGATCTCACTCTAGGTCTTGCGATACAAACCCTCTATTCTGACTTTCAATACCTTCACGAAAGTACATGACTGACCTTCGCGCAGCTCTAACCTGTAGCTTAGGTACT
Source organism: Pinus taeda (assembly GCA_000404065.3). Classification (NCBI taxonomy): domain Eukaryota; kingdom Viridiplantae; phylum Streptophyta; class Pinopsida; order Pinales; family Pinaceae; genus Pinus; species Pinus taeda. The sequence continues at coordinate 31,683 of APFE031691077.1, forward strand.
TTCGTGCTGATATAGTAGCACGGTGTGTAGATTCCTCAATTATCCTAAGTGATTTTCTTATCTTGTCAAATACTTAAAGTTATCACCACGTAAGTAGATATTCATGATTGCATTCAATTATTCAATGTAACTACATTCATTCGCGCTTCATATAAACATAATAAAGGAAATTCATACACAACATATCCAAATCCATTAATAGAACAAATACATAGAGATTGCAGAATAACTCCTTTTATTAATATCTTCCGAGTATTACAAACTCTGTTCACCACGCACACACAGCTGCAAGGGTCCGCGCACTCAGCTGCAGACTTTTACCCTAGGCCTCTGCATACTCAGCTGTAGAGCCTCTACCTACGCTACAACCCAAGACTCATACTTCTTTCTCTAAAGCTCTGACTCTATTCCTTCTGTTATCCTCCTAACTACTTAGATCTTAGCTCTTTTCATACAATCCCATGGTCCACGAACCATGGGTAGATCTCTTACAACCAACTTTTCTTCACAAAAATAAGGGCGGACAACCCTTTGTGACACATAATACCTTCGCACTCTGTAACCACAAAATGTGAAGTCTTAACAATAATATTACAAAAACTTGACTAAAACATCAGCTTTTAGCCCCAAGACTTCGCTTGGGGGATCCCACTCCCAAGAGGCCCCCAACACAAACATTGTGACTCGCCCTCGAGTCACTTGGTAGGCACGAAGATCTTTGCGTGAAGCTCATCCAGCTTAACCCTGATGACCAAAACTTTGGCTATGCACTAAGATGCTACTTACTTCGCATCCTCGACTGTCTTCTTAATTACTGCCCATGTGCTATCAGCCTGAAGCTGTTGTTGGGTCACTTGTAGAGTCACAATCTTGCCTTCAATTTTTCCTATAACTGCATAAGCTTCCTCCAGCCAAGGCTTGAGTCGTTCCTTCAGCACTACTTCCTTGTGCAGTGATGCATCCACCTGTTCCTTCAACTATTTGGCTTCCTGTAGCTTGGCTAACCTCTATGTCAGTCCAACGGTTCATACTATGCCCTTTACTTCGTCATAGCACTGTTGGATTTTGTGCACTTCCGTCTCGAGCCTCTAGATGTTTGTGTCCTCCTGCAAGATGGTCAAGACCTCAAATGACTGTTCAAACAACTGTGTTCAGTCTGCTACTATAATCTCCACTACCACGACTACTTCTCTGACAGCAGCCATCCGCTGTTCCTTTACCTCTAGTGGTGTTGAAGGTTAAGCCCTCAACTTGAGCTCTGTTATTTGCAAGTTCATCTCCAACTGAACCCGTGCCATCTCCATCCAAGTGTCGCACACCCCTGTGACCAATTTATGGATGCAGACCTCGACTGGCTCCTCCTCTGGAATGGCCAATTCCAGGACCATTCTGTAGGCCTCCTCCACAATCTGTATGATCTTCTCTCTTTGGCTGGTCACCTTGGCCTCCGCCGTGATGGTAGCATTCCTTTGCAAGGCCATCTTCTCATTTTTGATTTTCTGTTCACTGATCACTTGGAGGAGGCAGTGCTCATGAGCCCTCGGCTTAGAAATTACTCCATCCTGCAAGGAGTGGAGTGCTTTACGCGAGAGCATTGCCAGGTTCAATCCTACTCTTCTTAAGGCGCTAACTGTGGGATTGTTAGCCTCATTTTCTGTTTGTCAGTTCTCCATCCAGCATCACTAACACACTAGAAGCCTTCGTGGACAGCATATCGGAAGCCTCTGATGTGACAATAGCCAAGCTAGTAGATTCCATACCAAAATGCAATGCGTTAGCCTACAACTCCTGCAGTCTAGTTTGGACGGCCCCTAGGATGATCTATTGCTACTTTTCAAATTGCAGCAAGGCCTTCACGGTGACATCTTTCACTGTATCACCGATGTCGTATAAGTCTCCCTCCATTAGTGTGATGGGGTCCAGCAAGGTCTTGGTTGCCTTGGACTTCTTTCTAGACCCTCCCTTTTCCGGCTCTCTTGGGTGCTTAATACGGCTAAATGTCTCCTAAGGGTCCACGCCATGCTACTTTTTGTCCTCTTCTTCAGTTGCAGGTGAAGGTAGCCATGCGCCTTTTTTAGAGCCCTACTCTATGCTTCCCATTTGTTTTCTTGCCTCCTTTCTTGTCTACTCTACCTTGGCCTTCTCAGTGTCCTCCTTCTTCCTCTTCTCGACCAGCTGCGCCATCTTCAGCTAGGCCTCATCCTTATTCTTTTGTATGGTGGACTTAATTCCACCCACGGCCAAGTCTATGGAGGTGCACCACTCTGCTAGCCATTTGTCCAATACCACATCGATGGCATCATTCGTGGCTTTGTATGGCAGATTGTACCACTTTTGCGCAAGGTCTTTCCTCACCCTAATTGAGATTCGATGGAAATCAGCTTTGAATTTGGCATAGCTCCGTAGGTTAGCATATACCATTGGCGACAATTGTGGCTTGCGATTGATAGCCATCCTGATATTCATTTCCATTAGGATCTAGAAGATTTTGCTATTGCGAATGTCCCCCACATCCTTGGTCGCCCAAAACAAAGCAAACTTTGCTGCTTCAGGAAGGTCTGGCATGACCGAGGGGAATTGGCTTTATTTTGGTAGCTCCCATGCTATGATAAAAATCGATAGAAAGAGCCACGTGTAGTGGAACATCTTGCTTTTCTCCTGCGCTTCACGACAGTTGGCCAGGAACTCACCGCAAAGGTAGTTCAACCAGTTAAACTGGACTACTTCCGTGCCCTGTTGTGCGAGTGCGATGACAGGCACTAGCACCTCTTTAGCGCGACACTTCTGCATCACCTTCCTTGCAAGGATCTACATTGCCACCTTCACAATGGGGTCGCAGATGTTGGAGATTGCATACCCACGTGAATTCTTCACCAATTTCAACTTCTCTTTCATTGATTCTATGAGCACTAGCTCGCCACCTTTGCCACCAAAGCGCATGGCTGGATTTTTGCCTATATACGATAGGCATGTGATGCAATGAATCAACATATTGGTGATGGGTATTGGCTCCTCCAGCTACACACACCCATTATGCACCAAGCATAGCGACTACTTGATGACTAAAACTATCAAGGGGGTGCATTTATAGTGTGACACCCAGAGCAGGTTAAGTGATCTTGCCTTCTCTACTCCTCTGATCCACTTTCTCTTCTCTAGAACAGTTATCGCCATTTTGGTGTCTATGATGCAGCACATCAACTGTTTGGTCTCCAGGGTGCGGGAACTTCTCATGGTTCGCCAATTCCTAGTCTTTGAGCTTCCAAATTGGCACCCGTGCCAAATGCGTACCGTCAAAAGTGATCTCATCTAGTAGCAATGGGGTTTGTAAGGGAGTCTTACTTTCATTAATGTCCTTAGGGACCTTGGACTTAGGCTTGCGCGGAGGGACATACTCTGGAAACTGTGTAATAGGGTCAGAACCGTGGGCTTCAACCTCCTCTATTTTCACTCCCACATCCTCATTGTCCATGGGGATGTCTTTGATATCCTCCTCTTCTACCTCTAGGTTTATAGGCTTGACTTTCTCTTGGGTAGTGGGATTTTTTGGGTTTCATCTTGGCGACACACGCACCGGGATGGCAAGCTACTTTCCCTTCTTATCTTTCATGGTCTCCTTGGTTGAGGTTGGCTTCGGTCTCGATGTTCTCAGAGATTTAGGGACTTCCACCAATACTTCGGCTACTTCTGGGGCAGATACTTCGGTTGCCCATATCAAATTCTTGCACATTTTCCTTGATGGCCACTCCTTCAGTGTTCATAGCTTTTGCACAGGTTGACATGACACTTTCCACTTGTTCTTGTGTCTCTTTTGACAATTGTTCAAATGCTAGACTTGCTATCAGGTCTTGAAATAATTTACAGTTCATGTGCACCTGAGAGCGCAACAACTCAATGCTCAAAATGCCAAGTGTTTTTCGCTAGGTAGCCACTTGTAATTTATAGGGAAATTTGAATTCAAATCCAACCATTCCCCTCGAAATCGATTCATTAATGCTGGATTGGTGGCAGATTTTCATGGATCTAAGCCATAAATTTCATCTTAATTTCTAGCCCCCCGCTCCATTTGGCCTCACTTCTACCTTCTTTTCATGAACAGTGACTTTAATGGTCACTTTCCATCCAATCTGTGTGATTTCTCCCTAGGTATCACAGCTCCATTCGCACTGTCGCGGACATAATGACACATCCTTACTTCACACCATTTTCCAATCGCATAGCTCCCCAACTTGGGTAGTGTAGTTTATAGTCCCGCGCCTCCTTTCAGCTGCCTGGAGTGATAAGACTGTGCTACTTTCATTTAGTCACCTGGCTGGACTGCCATTGTATGGCTTCAAGCGACTGCCATTCACCTTTCCTAGGAAGGGTTCTCCATTTAGCTTGCCCAGCTGTACCGCTCCTCCGCTAGTAATATTGTTAATAACATAGGGCCTTAACTAGTGCATCTTGAATTTTCCAGGAAATTTATATAACTTACTATCATACAACAGAACCAGATCATTTACCTTAAATGTTTGTAGCTTGATGTTTCGATCATGCCATGCCTTTCCACGCTGCTTTTCGACCTGCTGGTGAAATCCAACCAAAAATATTTCTTCTTCGAGCTCATCTAACTACGTGAACCTATCTTCCAGGGCTCTATGATCCGTCATACCTGTGAGCCGTCATACCTGTGAGCACCACTATGCGAAGACCAGGCATGATGTATTCCATAGGCATTATGGCTTCCACACCATAGACAAGCCTAAAAGGGGTTAGTCCTGTCAGCTTCTTGCATGTCATTCAATAAGCCCACAATACTACAGGTATGCATAGGTCCCAATCACTTCGTTAAGCATTACAAACCTTGGTCAATGCATTTTCAAGTACTTTGTTGAACGCTTCCACTATCTTGTTAGCCTATGGGTGATAAGGTGTGCTCTTCTAGTGATATACCTAAAATTCCTCCGTTAGTACGCTGATTGTCTCATTCAGTAAGTGCGTACCATGATCACTCATCAAGATCCTTCGACATCCAAATTGCACTAGTACATGCTCAAATAAGAACTTCACTGTCGTCAGGCCCATGCAATCCTTGACTAGCTACGCTTCTACCCAACGAGTCAAGTACTTCATCGCAGTGATAATGTACCTTGCTCCTATCTTCCCATGTGGCTGAACAGGTCCTACAAAATCAATTGCCCACTTCTCAAAGGGTTGTAATGTCATTTGTTTATTCAAAGGCATTTCATCCCTCCGTGATGGCTTGCCTATTCTTTGACATACATCACACGCTTTGCAATATGCTTTTGAATACAGATGAAGGGTTGGCCACCACAACCCTGCGCGTAGAATCTTCTGTGTGGTTGCTCTCCCTGCATAGTGTCCTCCCGAGGTTCCCCATGAGCATCCGCAAGGATGTTGCTTTGTTCGAACTTAGGTAGATACTGTCGCAATACCTAATCAGTCCCCATCTTGTATAGATGCCCAACAATGACAGAGAAATCTGTCCCGTGCAGCACTAATTCCTTCTTTCACTAGATAGAGTATTCTTCCGGTGCAGTTTCTATTGTGAGGAAGTGTATTATATCCTTGAAATGACCATTCGTGACACGCACTACAAATAGTTGTGCGTCGGGCAATCCTTCTTCCAAGTTAGTAGGTTCCTTGCCTGTTTGGATGTGTGATAGATGGTCTGGTCCTGCATTCAATCATCTAGGCTTTACAACAACTTCAAAATCGTACCCTTGGAACAATAAGAGCCATGTGCAGATTCGCCCCCCTAGCATAGGCTTATTGAACAGGTACTTTAGCGCGGAGTGATCTATATACATCTTAAAATGGCCTCTTAGAAAGTAGTGTTGGTACTTCTAGAGTGCATACACCATAGCTAGACCCTCGTGTTCAATGGTAATATAGATCTTCTCTGCTTTGGATAATTTGTGGCTTGCAAACATGATAGGATGGTCTAAGCCTTCTTCACCATCATGTGTTAGTACTGCCCCCAACGCTATACATGACACATCAACATATACATGAAAATCTTTCTTCTAGTTCGAGAAGACTAGAATCGACACGATAACCATATTTTCTTTCAATATATCCAAGATTTTCTTACAATCATCATTCTAGCACAACGTGACATCCTTCTTCAAAACAATTTCCATCAGTGCAGTGATCTGGGAATAGCTTTTGATAAACTTTCTGTAATATCCCATATGTCCTAGAGTAGCACACAACTATTTCACACTCCTCGGTGCATCCAAGTTTAGTATCACAACCATCTTTGCGAGGTCTACCATCAGTCCTTGTCTACAAATGACATGCCCCAATAGGTTCCCAAAAGGAATAAAAAATAGACACTTCTTGAGATTGAGCACGATCTAGTATCTTCAATAGGTATCCATCTTCAAGCGCAAGCTTTCTACGTGGCACTTAACCAGCCCAAATACACTCCAGTCATCAAAATATACCTCCAGGAACTTATGAAGAAATTCCTTTAATGACACAACAACCACGCATGAAAATATTGGAGGTGCATTCTTAAATCCAAACGGCATTACAGTGTATTGAAAACAACCCCACTCAGTCGTGAAGGTTGTCTTACTCCTGTCCTTCGGCACAATTTTGATTTGGTGGTACCCAGAGAACCCATCAGTGAAGGAATATGCTTCCTGGCCACCTACATTCTCCAACACTTCATCCATGAACGGAGTTTGGAAAGGATCATGCACACAAGCGTCATTAAGTTTTCTGAGATCCACACATATGCTTATCTCATCCTTTTGCTTCTTCTCTTGCGCTACCATTGGGCTTACCCAATCAGATTCTTCCACAGGCTCAATGATGCCTGTTGCTAGCATTTTGTCTAGATCTAAGTGGACCTTCTCCTTGTATTTTAGATTGAGGCAGTAAGGCCTCTGCTTAACTAGCTTCGCGTCGGGTTTTAACGTGATATTCATCACTCCTAGGTCTCCGATTATTCCTTTCAGATCTGTAAACTTGGTAGGGAATAAGTCCTGGTATTCGCAGAGCAATTTAGCAACCTTATCCACCATCCTGTCATCCTAATAGTCTCCAATCTTCATGAATTTGGACTCTACCTCCATACTGATGTTCAATTGTTTTGTTTTCACCAGCGCGGTTATATCAGGGTTCTCAATCTACAGTCCTTGAACCTCGCAGTGTCCTTCTATTTCTGGAATGTTAATCTTCCCTGCATCTTCATCATCTGCTTTAGCAGTTATATTATAACATTTGAGTGTGTGACTCAACTGAGTAGCCCATTCAGGTTGAATCAGGTCTAAAGGATCCTGCGGTATCCTAAAGATGGCTAGTTTCACCTCTTGTAGCACTTCATCAATATTGTCAAATCCATCCTCAAAACTGAATGTCATCATGAATCCTTCGTACAAGATATCCCATTCACCTTACCCATGGTAGAGCTTTGTTTTTATATACTAATTCATTGGGATAACATCCAAGGTATGACAGAATAGGTGGCCCCACTCAGGTTGGGGCTTTTCTCCATAAGCCTGCGTCCATTTGCTAGATGTATGCGTGGATCATCCTGTCTATCGTACTTATCTACCAATTGCATCTTAGGCTTCCCAAATTTTGTTCTCATCATCCTACTACATTCATGCCAATCATCAAAACTTCCCTTGTGCGTACCCCACCATCTTGCAGGCGTAGCACGTAGTGCCATTCCAAGGCCTAGAAGCACTACTTTTTGGTACCTCCCTTTCAAATGCATCCAAAAACATATTTGCCTCATTTAGACCATCATAAATAGGTAGATTTATTACCTCTAATGACACACAATGCAATGACTGGGTCATCATGTTGCAACTCAGCGTAGTTACTTCATGTAACCGATTCTGCCAGCATTCTATTTCTTTGTTAGAGTCCGAAGTGCATGAACTCTCGCGATCCCACGTGATCCATCCATCCGCAGTGGGATTCACCCAATCTTGGTCTTTTGCTGTTATCTTATAGATACAGTCCAGTTCGTCATCACTCTCACAATCATGGATAGGCTCAATATATCGCGATCCTTCAATAGGATCGAGGGGTATTGTTATGCGCAGTGATTTCTTCTCAAAGATCATCTTTCGCTTCTTCAGATTGACTACCCCATTCATATGAGTAGCACAGTCAATTCTTAGGAGTGCAAGGTAGGGGTTGTTATCATCCACTATCTCTATTACTTCAAAATCGGCCAGTGTGCTCACTCCCTCAATATCCATGGTCACCCCCTGCAGCCACCCCATGGGGATGATTTTCTACTGATTTTCCATCCTTAGTTGAATCAGAGACCATTGCAATGCAGGTCTCCCCATTTGCTCCCAAGTCTATTTTGGTAGGACATTCGCATCTGACCCCAAGTCCAAAATGACCTGATCTGTTTCATACTCTCCTATTTGTGCGGTTAGTCTCATCTCCTATCCTATCCTCGTTTTAGGCTTACCAATCTTTCATACTACGTGTGGCTCACCTAGTGATGAGTTCTTGTAACCCTTTCACAACCTTACTATCACGTAGTAACTTCATATAGGTTTCCAGGAAAGTTGTGAGCATAGAGGGGTCCATCTCGGGCTCAGGCTTATCCTTGGCTCCAAAGGAGGAGGCCTCAACAAAGTTCTTCTTAGCTTCCATGAAGGCTTCACGAGTGCGCTCCAAATTGAACTAAGCCTCCTTCATTGGGGCTTTGCGAGCTCTTGTATTGTGTTTTCGTTGTTTCCCTTTGTCATCTCTCGTCGCAATTTCACTTCTAAGTACTATATTTATGTTTGGATCTTCCTCTCGTGGCTCATATCTCATCATCTTTAGGTTTTGAGTCGGTGGAGGTGGTAGCGCCGCTTTGTCATTTGTGAATTGAGCTGTTATATGCCCTGCGTATTCTGAGCCAAGACCTGGTTGCCTTGTGCAGAGTGTTGATTGAGCGATTGAAAGATTTCTAGACGAGAAAGATGGCAGCCTTTGAAGAAGATAGGAAAATCATAGAGATGACCACCAAAGAGGCCGTGCAGGCCCTAACCGTAGAAGATGCCCTCAAATGCACCAGGATTGTGGTGGAGATCCATAAATCATTGTGCACGCCGAGACCAAAGAAAGATAAACAACCAATGATTCTGGTGCATGTGGTTAAAGCTGCAACCTAGATACTGGCACGTAAGCTCATGTGGAAGTGTCGCACGGCTGAGGTGCCCATGCTAGTGGTGGCACTTGATGAACAATGTGCAGAAGGGGCCCAGTTTAACTAGTCCAAATTCTTGTGCAAAGAGTTCTTAGAGAATTGCCACGAGGCACAAGAACAAGGAAAAACGTTCCACTATGCATGGCTTCCGCTGTCCATAGTGCTGGTGGTAGGGGAATTACTGGAGGACAGCCAGTTCCCCACGATTGCAAGGGATCTCCTAGAGGCCGTGAAGTATGCTTTGCTATGGGCCATTAAGGACGTGAACTCGATCTGTGACAGTAAGATATTTTCATGGAAATGAACATCAGAATGGGTATTAATCGCAAGCCGCAGTTATCACTCACTGTCTACAACAGCCTGCAAAGTTTTATAGAATTTAAAGTGGACTTCCACCATATATACCTTAGGGCGCGTAAGGAGCCTACCAAGAAGTGGAGCGAACTACCCTTCATAGACACCGATGATGTGATTTTCGATGTACTAGAGACATGGCCGCCAGAATGGCACACCCCCAGACATTGTTGTGGTGGAAAATTATGCTACACAGAAGAAAAAGGAGCAGGCCAAACTACACATGGCATAGTTGGCAAAAAAGAGAAGGCAAGAAGCAGTGGCAACAAAAGCAGATGAGGCACGAGACACTACACAGCTAGCAGTAGAACAGAAAAAGGTCGCAGTAGCAGTAGCATAGAAGGCAACAAAGAAGGCGCGCAAGGGCTAGAAGTCACCTCTGCTAGAGCAGGAGAAGGAAATGGAAACATAGGAAAAAGAGGGTGTTGCAGACCCACAAACAATGCCAACACTATTGAAGTGCCAATGCCCGAGTGAGCGGATGGGGCTACACAAGAAGGTCAAAACATCTAAACTGTCTATTGACTCGATCACCCTTCCTGAGGGGAATCTACATGACATATGCGAGATGGTGCACGATGTCACCACCGAGGCCCTCTAGAAATTCACGGAGGAGAATCAATTTGTGTTGGGGGCCAGGAGTTGCAGGTGCAAACTCCTCAGGTTTGTACTCCTTTGATTAGCCTCGTAGTAGGAATAGTTGCAGCGAAGAAAATGCTACGCGCTTGGACAACCAACACAATAGTGCTGCCAGATGGGGCACTAGTTACAACAAATGAGGCCGACAGGCCTACGGTAAGTACCTTCAAAGGCCTTGGGATCAACATGGCTACTCGCCCATGGAAGACACTCTATGTTCTACAGGATGGAATTACTATAGAACTGTGAGGTAGGGAGAGCCACACATTGCAAGCAAAATATCAACATGGAGCACTTGAGCTTGTAGTGAAACGTTGTTGTGTCAAAGAACAGGTAGATGGTATAGGTACTGGAAGAAGCCTGCCAGACGTTCCATGATTTTTCCATCCTAGCAGACGCATGAGCAGAGGCGCGCATCCACAGATTAGTAGTGGGGGTGCGTGAGGCGTGAGAAGAAATGGCGAAGGTTCATCTGGAGCTGAACCTTCAGATAGCAGAGTTGCGGTTGAAGGTGCAACCATCCACCCCTCCAGAAGTAAGAGAACAATGTGCCAATGATATTACATCGGGGATCAAAGAGATCAACAGTGCAGTAAGGGAATGCACCAGAATGTTGGAAGAGTCATTCGAGGTCCTCACCAATCTGTAGGAGGACTCGAACATCCAACACTTAGAGATAGAGGCACGTGAGCTCTAGTAGTAGTATGACAACATCAAAGGGACCACATAGATGGTGGCCCTCACTTAGAGGCTCGCACTAATGCAATAGGCCAAAGCACTGAAAGAGCGAGTGGATGCAACATGACACAGAGAAGTAGTTTCAAAGGTGTGTGTTCAGCCTTGGATTGATGAGGCCTTCATCATTACATCAACAATTGAAGGCAAGCTCACATAGATGTAGGGGATGCAAGAACATATGCAGGGGAGGAGCTCCGACACCGCAGTCTTGGAACAATGTGTACAGGAGATTCAACAAGTAGTCGCTCAGTGTGTTGCTGACCTTGCAGCTATTCAAGCAGAGTTGGAGGGTCTCCGCGGGAAGATCTCTGCATCGACAGAGTGACTCGAGGGCGAGTCATGATGTTTGTGTTGGGGGCTTGTTGGGCATGGAATTCTTCCCAAGGCATGTTTTGGGGCTTAAATCCCAAGTTTTGACTAAGTCCATTGTAAAGACTCTGTGATTTGTGGGCATGGAGCGTGAAGTCATAATAGAGTCATAGGGTTGTTTTCCCTTGTTTTTGTAATGTAAGGTCAGTTTGAAAGATCTACCCATGGTCTGCGTACCATGGGATTTTAATAATAGAGTGACGCTTTATGTGTAGAAATAGTGATGGGAAAAAGAAGATGAAGGAGTTAATGAAGCAATGAGTCGAAATGTAAGTTGTGACGTTGGGTCGTAGAGTAGGAGAAGGCTCTACAGCTGAGTGCGCACAGGCCTAGTAGTCCACAACTGAGTGCGCGAACCCCTGTAGTTGAGTGCGTAGGACAGGTCGAGTCTGTAACCATTGGAAGAATTAATAAAAGAGAACTTTTCCCATATTTCTGTGTATCTTTTCCTGTTTTGTGTATTATTGGGTATGAATTGCAATTCTACTATTTATTTACCATGTGAACTCATATGAGTGTACTGAATAAATAAATATCATATAAGGCATTTGTTTATGGGAAGATAACTAACTGTGATAAGAAGATAAGTAAGATCTCAGGTGTGACTTAGGGAAATAGTACATATCTCTATTACAATAGTGCGGAAGCCCCACAACCCCTGGTTAGGGCTACACGAAGGTGAACATTTTAGGGTGCGAAGGCTAGGGAAGTGTGGGAAGTAACCTGCACGAAGGGACTCACAGTTGGACCAAATCAACCCCCTCAAACATCTCAAGCATGCAGAAACCTAGTTCCAACACCACCCCATACTACTTTGGGTGAGACCTCAGTCCACATTTCGTGGACTATTGTCGAAAGGTCTAGTAGTACCGAGATTTATTTTACTAATTAACACTAAACCTAGGTCAAGCCCCAACAAGCCAACAATAACTTCATACAAGTTTCCAAGAAATTTTTGAGCATAGAGGGGTCCATCGCGAGCTCAGGCTTATCCTTTCTTCTTGAAGTGGAGGCCTCAGTGAAGCTCTTCTTAGCTTCCATGAAGGTTTCAGGAGTGCACTCCAAATCAAAGTCAGCCTCTTTCACTGGGGCTTTGTGAACCCTTGTATTGTCTTGTTGTTGTTTCCCTTTGTCATCTCCCATCACGATTCCACTTCTGAGTACTATATTTACGTTTGGATCTTCTTCGCGTGGCTTAGCTATCATCATTTCTAGGTTTTGAGTTGGCGAAGGTGGTAGCACCCCTTTGTCACATATGCTAGCTATCAACGTAGGACAATCTTCTGTTTCATGATCAAACAACATGTAATACTTGCACGATGGACACGTTGGATTTGTGAAATCATGGGCATAGTGTCCTGGACCTCTGCAATTGTAGCAAATCAAATGTCATCAACCTATACTAGGTCCTCCTCCGACTCAGCCTCGTCCGTACCCATGAAATCCTGTTCATGCCATCCCTGCATTCTGGTCAAGGGGCCACATTTCAGCCTGAACCCTATAGGTGGGAGTTCTATCCATCATGAATTCATAGCTCCTACAAGTATTCTCATCATGTCCTACCAACCTACAAAAGTTGTAGAATAGCTGTTGCGGTGCTTGCACATACTTCTGTAGCAAGTAACAATTATCTGTGGCATGTTTTCTAGCTACCTGATAGGTAGCACACCATAAGGTAGGCCTCATGCTAGGTTGTGCTTGAGATTGTGGCCTTAAAGGCATTGGTCCTCCTCCTGTAAGGTAATTTGCAAAGACTAGGTAATGGTCTTTGTCATGACCCTAACTCTTGCATTTCAAGCACCATACCTCCTTGCGTAGGTCTGGTCGAACCGTCCTATCCTGCTTCAAACTTTACATCTCAAGGCATAGGTTCTTCGGTTGCACATGGATCTGTTGAAACCCAAGATTAGGATCTTGCATCGGAGTATCATTTAGTTTCATGGAAATCTCGAAGGCCTCTTCCTGAGTTGTTATCTTCTACTGCGACAACGCACTCGTTAAGTGTGGTAGTAGCAAAGCCATAAACCACTCACGATGATGTCCATCTATCAAATTCATGTTGGCTTCGTGGATTGTACATTTCAGCCTCTGATCTAGTTCCCAAGGCATCTCACATGGTTGCATAGTGATCTCTTTGAATCCCATAATCGACTATGCCTCAGATTTAGGCTTACTAAATTCCCTATTTGGTGTTGCTTGGATGTCCGCTACTCCAGCATTCGGGTTATTGTTAGAGTACTTAATATACCAGGTTAGCGCTTGATCTTGCAGAGCACTAAACAGTGTTGCCTTCTTTATATGCTCATCTGTAACACCTTGAGCTTCCCATACAACCCTGAAAACGAACCAGAATTGGTTTGGGTCCTGATTTCCCAAGCCTTTGAAAAAAGGCAACTTTATTGTGTTTGCCATGCTGAACCGCGGTGGAGGTGGAGGTGGTACGGGCGAAGTCAGAGGTGATGGTGGTGAAGTTGGAGGTGGTATTCACGGGAATCCTTGTCTTATTAACTGGATAGAACTTTATAGAGAAACCTTCACTATCCCTTCTTTGTCTATTCGTGGAGGTGAAATCAAGGGGCTATACTCCGGACCCTTATTCCTTCATTCCTGTAAGTTTTTCCGCTTCGCGTAGTCCTGAATATCAAGGTAGCTGCATAACTTGTTTTTCACACAACAACATTTTAATCCTAGTATACAAATATTTTACATACTTTCCTCACGGTCATTTGAAAAAGTGTCGCTCCGCCTCACTATAACTAATTGAGGTGTTGACCGTGAATTCAGTCACAAATCATCCTATGATGCAATCACGCCAATGATCGACAGCACGAGAAATCTTATCCTTTGGTGCTTCCAACCTTCGCACTAGCTCTAGGATCCACACAATAGGACTGTCAAGTTTCCACCTTCCTTGGCTATCTGCTAGCTTCACGATCCACTCATATAGCTCAATAGCGAAAGAGCAGAAAAAGATTTCGTGGATCTCTGTATACAGGTATCGGTCCAACCACTATTCCCTCGATAGTCGCAGGTGTCTATTCTATTGTACCACATATTTATGGATCTTTCTATCCAACTAGTTTCCAATCTCCTTCTTCATTGGATTCTAGTGCTATGACATCACACATCTCTTATGCAGATTTCAGTCCTGGCAATGGAACCATTTGTTGGCTCGAGGGGGCCTAACCCAGGTTCAAAGTTATTTAACCAAACAAATCCCTACACTACTGGTCCTTTCGGCATCAGCTCGTGGAGCATGGACTGAAGTCTCAGGTGTGGCAGTATAGGGGGATGTTGGAATCAAGTTTCTGCACCCTTGAGGTGGTAGTAATGTCGTTTGATCTCTTCTATCCCCACCTTCGCATAAGTGATCTCGTTCTAAGTCTTGTGAGACAAACCCTTTGTTCTGGATTTTAATACCTTCGCGAAAGTACACAATTGACCTTCACGCAGCTCTAACCTATAGCTTAGGTACTTTTGCGCTGTTATAGCAGTGTGCCGTGCAGATTCCTCAATTATCCTAAGTGATTTTCTTATCTTGTCTAATACTTAAAGTTATCACTATGTAAGTAGATGTTCATGATTGCATTCAATTATTCAATGTAACTGCATTCATTCGCACATCATATAAGCATAATAAAGGAAATTCGTACATAACATATCCAAACCCATTAACAGAACAAATACACAGAAATTGTAGAATAACTCCTTTTATTGATATCTTCCAAGTATTACAGACTCTGTTCACACTGCACACATAGCTGTAGGGTTCCACACACTCAGCAACAGACTTCTAACCTAGGCCTCTGTGCACTTAGCTATAGAGCCTCTACGTACACTACAACCCAAGACTTAGACTTCTTGTGCTAAAGCTATGAATCTCTTCCTTGTGTTATCCTCCTAGCTACTTAAAGATTAGCTCTTTTTATACAATCCCATGGTCCCTGGACCATGGGTAGATCTCTTACAACCGATTTTTTTTACAAAACTAAGGGTGGACTACCCTTTGTGACACATAATACCTTCGCGCTCTGCGACCACAAAATGCGGAGTATTTACAATAATATTACAAAAACTTGACTAAAACATGGGCTTTTAGCCCAAAAACTACCCTTGGGGGATCTTTCTCCCAATGCGACCCTACTCCGCTTAGAGGCTATGCTCATATTTATCCTGGAAGATGTAGTAGTTTCAGCAACAAGTGTCATTTCAGTGCTAGGTTTTTCTTCACTACTTGGTTTTGTTTCAACGTTGGGTGTTGCTTTAGTACTTGGTGTTGTTTCAATGCTAGGTGTTACTTCAATGCTCTCATCATGATCCTCATTTGCACCAACACAAGATCTCATTATAAAACCATTCCACAAGATCTCTTGTCTTTGTAATGAATGCATGATGATTAACTTAATGAGCACATGGTTAGTGATGCAAGTTTCTAGATGTTTTTCCCCTTTACAACCTCTGACATGTGTTTCAATGACTTCATCAAGTAGTATGGTAAATTAATCAATCACATCATCCCCAAGTGTGCTAACAATTGAAAGTGATAATTGAAAATAATCCCAAAACATCCCTCATAAGTAATGAATTTTTTGATGAAGAGGGATACATCTTCCCAAGGGTGAGGAAGATATGTTCTATCAAAATCCCTTCTCTTGGGCATAAAGTATTCTCCCTCCTATAAGAATATGGCCTTATCTTTAGGAATGAACTCTTTCCTTGAGAACCACTGTTCTCCTCTCCTAGGCAGTCCTATCAGTTTTGTGACAACGTCTTCTTAACAAAAATTCTGAAGCCCCTAACCACAAAGTGATGTTCAACTAAGGCTTGGGAAAATTCTAAAGTGTCTAATTCACTAAAAACTTGTAATTTTCCAAAATAACTCAGCCATCCAACCCTCTGAATATTTTCCAATGCTTCCATATGTTATAAAAACACATTAACATAATTAGGTTCATGTCTGAACACTGCTCAACCCATAACTATTCACAACCACACTACTCAACGATGTTAGGAACATATTATCGAGCTGCTTCGGTGCACATGTATGATTTCTTAGGGGGAGAATGTCAAGGTGTTTGAATTATCAATGGTTATTCATCCTTATTACCAATTGAAAAATTTTAAATCAAAATCATTTTCCAAATGATTGCACTGATCTCTGGATGTAATAACACGAATAATAAAGAAAAAAATCAATAATGATGAAGGAATATTGGTACTAATGGAGATGGTTACATCAATTTAATTGTAAAAAGTAATGGTGTTAAAACAATCTAATCATGCAGTTTCATGGAAGGTTAGGTATGTATTAATTGGACAAATAATTAGATTTCCTAGATTTGGCCTGATTAGGAAAGGAAGCACGTGCTTAAATAACCATTTGTCTAACATCAATAACTCTCGAAACCTTATATAGTCCAAATCGATAAAGGAACTGAAATGTAATCCTATAGCAACAAGCTTCAACACACCATCCAAACCTGAAACAACCCATACATTAGTTTTATGATAAAAAGAAACATAAGACAATAGTTCTAATGTCAATTTATAAGTATAATTAGATTAAGAAAGTGATAGGTGAAAAATGACATACTTAGGTGAATACAGGCTATTACGGTAATAAGACTAGTATTGTTGGTAAAAAAGGGATAAAAGAAATAGGAAAATAAATAGGAAAAATATAACAATTCTGTGACCCAAAAATGTCCAAGCCTTATCACCCCTAAATTGTATAAAACATAACAACTATAATCCCAAACACCTATAATGATTAACACCTACTAATTTTGACCCTTGATGTCTATTATCTAATATATATTGTGACCATAACAACTATATCCCAAAAAGTATAACCCTATCACCCTTAACTCTTGAAATGTGCTCATGCTCACTATTAAAGTCTCAGACATAAAAAATATACTTGTTAACTAGTAATATATATGATCCATAACCTAATCCTATATAGAAACATAATCTCTAACTCCTATATTCCCTAACCCATAACTTATATGACACGTCCAAACCCTTTTCATTTTTAAACCTTAAACCAAATAACCCCTATCCCTAAATGGATATATCCTTTAGACTTGGCATTAATAACCAAAATTCCTAAATTATTATCTCAATTATAGCTTATAACTACTATACTAACTTATAATCCTTAACACTCTGAAAACTACCGACCCCAATAAATCCTCACCTTATAACGCCTTAAAAAAAAACCCTAATCGTTAAAAAATATCCCTAACAAATCCTAACAAATAATTCAAAAACCCTAGTTTCTAACTTGCATATTCCTTAACTCTATTCCATAGCCCCAAACATATATAAATCCTAATAAACCCCATTGTGTGACCTTATAAACCTTTTCCTTATCACTTATAAAACTTAATAACTAACCCATAATCCTTAATTCCATTTATCACCAAATCCAAATGTTGGCCCCATTCTCTACTCACTATGCAATGTTAGTGGATGACATTGGTGATGGTCATCTTGGAAGATGTTCCATGACATTTCAAGAGAGTTTTGAGAAAGATCCCATAGATTGGGAATGAGGAATGATGACAATGAGATTGCATGATGAATGTTGATGATTTCAAAGATTATGTGAGTATCTCATGCATCCTTGATGTTGGCTTAGGGGGTAGACCCAAGTTCAAAGTTAGTTGTGCCAAACAAATCCCTACACTACTGGCCCTTTCGGCATCAATCCACAGTGCATGGACTGAAGTCTGACCCGAAGTAGTATGGGGGGATGCTAGAACCAAGTTTCCGCACCCAGAGATCAGTGTGATGTCTTTTTGCTGACCTAAATCTGCCTTCGCACAGACCTCTGTGCTCCTGCAACCTATTGTTGTAACTTCCTTCGATCAGCCTCTAGACATCTGCAAAGGCCTACGATTGGATTTTTCAGAACTTGATTAGGTCAATTAGCTACTTCCTCGCACTTTATATTACCCTTAGACCATTATTTTCTCAAATCTACTTAAGTGTTTGATAACTTTAACAGAAATCATTATAATCTTCACGTAATCACTTCGCATTAATTTTATTTAGATAACAATGTAGAACAAGTAAAGTCATGCATGAATACGTCATTATTTCATAAAACCATTATTCATCACAACATAAAGCACATTCATACATAATAGAAGATAATAGATAAAACACAAGTATTTCTGCAACAATCTTCTTTATTTATATTTAGTTAAGCTTACAGATTGAAAACTTCCCTGCGCACTTAGCTGTGGACATTACTCTAGGCCTTTGCATACTTAGCTGTAGAGCCTTTCCCTCCTCTAAGACTTCTACTTTTGCGCTAGACTTATTTTTTTGTACCCATAGACAACTTCCTTACTTGCCTTAGACTCTCTAAGACACACCTATTTATAAAATCCCATGGTCCACGGACCATGGGTAGATCTTCAAATCAGACTCAAGTTACATAAAAGAAGGGTAAAACCTTTTTTATTTCTTTAACTAACTATGCACTCTGTGACCACAACTGTAGAGACTTTACATCTTTTTACATTAAAACATGGGTTGGCTTTTGCCCCAAAATTGACCCAGGGGACCCCATCCCAACAGGCCCCTAACATAAAGATCGTGACTCGCCCTGGAGTCACTCAGCTAGCATGGAGATCCTGCTATGAAGATCCCCCAGCTCCACTTGAACCACTTCTACTTCAACCACGCTCTATGTGGCTACCTGCCTCACCTATTCAACCAACTTCTCAATGGTTGGTCCTTCGGTATCCTGCTTGATCTTTTGCTGTGTAGTTTGCAGGTTCATAAACTTATCCCATATGTTGGAGGAGACTTGGTAGGCTTCTTCCAACCAAGGGTCTAACCATGCCTTAAAGACTACCTCTTTCTTCTACACGACTTCCACCTGTGCAAGGAGTTGCTTCCCCTCCTGCAACTTGGCAAGGCGCTACACTGTAGCTACTATACGTGCCATCACCCGCACTTTGTCAAACTCCTACTGAAGCTTGTAGGTCTCTGTCTTTAATCTCTACATGTTGGGATCTTCCAGCAGGGTCGTCACTACTTCCATGGCCTGCTTAAACAACACCATGCAGTCCACCATAATGACATTGACTGTAGCTAATCCATCCTTAACAGCTACCTCACGTTGTTCCCTAACCTCTAGCAGGGTCAAAGACTATGACTTGAGCTCCATTTCGGTGATTTTTAGGTTGAGTTCGAACTGAACTCGGGCCACCTCTATCTTAGCATCGCAGATGCCTCCTACAAGCTTTCTGATCTTGGCCTCAAGCAACGCTTCCTTTGGTATGTGCAACTCAACACTATCCTGCAAGCTTCTGCCACCACGGCTGCAAGCTGGGCGCTTTGTGCATGGATCGTTTCATTTTCCTTCAATTCCTCTGTCTTCTCGGTGAACATGTACTCATTGTTCATTCGATATTCACTTATGAGGCTAAGCACACTCTTCTCTCGCGCTCGTAACTCCATTGTCAAGCCTGCCTGCAGCGTGTCAAGATACTCATTGGGGAGCACTGTGAGGTTGAGGCTGATGTTCTTCAGACTAATCATGATGACCTTGCCATCGACTGCTTCTACGCTCACTGATCCTTCTAGTAGTGCTGCTCAGAGATCCACTGATCTGACCATTTATGCGGCCTTGCTGGTCCCTAGTGCCAAGCTCACCTATGTGGTGCTCACTTGTCTTGTGCCCACCTGGATCCTACTAGTTTGGATCTGCATCTTGTGAAGAACCTTTTGTAGAGTACCAAGCAACTGCAGGTGCTTCTATTCAAACTTCTGCAACAGTTCTATTGGCATCATGCATTATATCTACAATCTCGTTAAGAATGCCTTATATGAGCGTGATGGGATCCAACGGTAGCTTTGTTGCTTTTGACTTCTTTCGGGGCCCCTCCTTCTATTGTTCCATGTACCTTTCCACCCAAAAGGTGGCTCTATGTCCTTCATCTCCACCACCTCCCTTCTCTAACTTCCCCTCTTCCTCGGTCTGGGGTGAAGGGGATTTATAGCTCCGCTCAGAGCCGCGTTGTTCCTATTTTGCTTGCTACTTTGTAGCACACTCTTTTCCCAGTTGAGCTTTCTCCTCGGCCTCCTTTCTATGCTTCTTGACGAACTACTAGACCACTTGTTTTGTTGCCTCCTTCTTTTTCTTCTCCATGGAACTCCCCACGCCTTTGCTACTACCTATGGCCAGATTAGATGGAGAAAGCCAATCTGCCAGCCATCGCTTGATAACCTCCCGAATAGCATCATCTATAGCAAGGTAAGGCATATCGAACCACTTCTTTCATAGATCCTTCCCTGCCTTGATATCTACACGGTGGAAGTCTGTCTTAAGCTCCACATACTCTAATAGCTACTCAAACATTGTTGGGGAAAATCGTGGCTTCTGGTTGATGTCAATACAAATGATTTCCTCCATCAACACCCAGAAAACTTTTGTCTCAGTGACCTACATGGTGTCCTTTGTGGCCCAAAGGGACACAAACTGTGCAATCTCCAGCAATCCTTTCTCCAAGGGAGGAAACTGGCTTTCCTCCAGTAGCTCCCAAGCTACTAGCACTATGGAGAGCAACAACCACACAGTGGAAGGTTTTTCTCTCATCCCTAGTCTCTTGATAATTCACTAGGAACTTGCTGCAGAGGTAGCATGACCAGTGAAACTGCATGCCTTCCATGCACTGTGTAGCTAGCGAGATAACTGGTGCCAGAACCTCGTTTGCACAACATTTTCTCATGACCTTGCCAATAACTTCTCCTTCATCCTTTCTTCTAGGTTGTGCTCACTGGTTATTCTGCCAAACTCCTTGTTTGGATTCAAGCCTGAATGTGGCAAGAGTGTAATCCGGTGGATCAACATGTCAATGATTGGGATTAGCACGCTTAGCCTCCAACATCCATCATGTACCAGGGTCAACAATTACTTGATGAGGATGATATTAATATTGGAGCGGTGGTAGTGGGACACCCACAATAGCTTCAACAGCCTCGAGAATCCACTCAACTGGCTCCAAAATAGTTACACTAGATTATTTATAGTACACCCTCTTCATGTAGTTATCAATCATGAGGTGAGGGAACCTCTCATGGTCTGCCAAATTCTGGTCTTCCATGTTCAAGTGGGGAATCCGCACAGGGCGCAGGCCTTCAAAGGTGATACATTCCAGTAGCAATGGCATATTTAGGAGGAATTTTCCTGCATCTGGGTCCTTAATGACCTTCACCTTTCCCTTACATGGAGGGATATCATCTAATAGCTTGGGGATGGGCTCCATGCCCTCGGCGTTTATATCCTCTGTTCCCTCTTTGACCTCCAAATCCACCACTCTCCCCTTATCCTTCATCGGTTGTTTATCTTTCTTTTGAGCCTGGGTAGTAGAGTGCTTTGTCACTGACTCGCACACTAGCATTGGCCTTTTCTACTTATCCTTATTGGGCTTGGGATTCTCATGCACTGGAGTGGGCTTTGGCCTAGGTGACCTCGGCACTGTAGGAACAGGAGTCAGAGCCTCCATGCTTACAACTTCTGGAGCCGCTCCCTGGGAAGCAAAAGTTCCTCTAGTGCTTGCAGTCTCACTTGGTCCAGACATGCTATTGAGAATGAACTACTGGGTATCCTTAGGTAACATTTCAAACATAGAGCTTGGGACTAAATCTGCGAAAACTTGAGGATTCATAAACAACACACGCCACAACTAAAAAATTATAAGGATGCAAAGTGTTCCCTGCTGGACAACAACGTGTAATTTATAGGTGAATTTGAATTGAAATTTGATCGTTCCCCCCAAAATTTGTCCATAAATGCTAACTTGTTGACAGATATTCAAATAGTTTAGCCTTAAATGCCTTAAATTCTACCCCCCTCGCTCCTTTTAACCATCTCTTCGCTGTCAATTCATGAGCAATGACTGTAATGGTCATTTTCTGGTTGTGCTTCTCGGTATGTCCCCTCATAGTGCAGTTCCCTTTGTGCATCTTCTGGTACTGTGACATTACGCTTTCCCATGCAGCCCCTCTATCACGTAGTTCCACCAACTTGACGGTGTAGTTTATAGTCCCGGGCTCCCTTGCAGCTGCCTGGAGTGCTAAGACTATCCTGCTATCATGTAGTCATTGGGCCAGATCCCCTGTGTGTGGCTTCAACCGGCTTCCATTTACCCTTATGGCTTCAACCGGTTTCCATTTACCCTTCTTGGAAATGGTTTTGCATTCAACTTTGCTATAGGTTGTAACCCCATGTAGAAATTACATGCATATGAATTCTAAAACATGGAAAATAAACAATGCAAGAGCATAACACATATACACAGAGATTTTTCCCCTGGATCTCAAAACCAGGACTACCAGCTTGATTTTTCATTATGTTCCTTTCAATGTTACAATACATATTTATACATGTTGAAGCATCCAATAACATGGAATGAAAACCATCGCATCCAAAACCATGTACCAAAAACCATCACGTCTAAAACCATGTGCGAAAATGATGCACAAAACCATAGGTAGGTCCACCCAACCTAATATATGGTGCAAAAAAAATTTCTCGGGCACTGCCCTGGACCCTGTACAGGGGGGCTACCAGCCCCCATCAAACCCCCTAGATAGGTGGGCCTGTCGCCCCCCTGTGATACCCCTTCTGGGGGCTACCAGCCCCCCTCAAACCCCCTAGACAGGTGGGCCTATCGCCCCCCTGTGATAGCCCTTCTATGTAATCGATGCAACAAAGAGGGGTATCAACCCCCTCTCTAACCCGCCGGTTAACTACGTTGGCTAGTCATGGAAAGAATATAACACAACCCAACATTCTCCCGCTTGTTGTTTTCTTTCCACAGGGGCCCACAGGAGAGCTTAGTCATTTATCCAACCCTGCAATGCCCATTGTTTCTCTACACCAAGAGAACTTGTTAGAGCTCACAGATTTTGTTAATGCATCTACAATGTTCTTCAAAGTGTCCACCTTGACCAACAACACCTTTTTGTCTTCTATCATATCCTTCACAAACTGATACTGAACATCAATGTGCTTTGTCTTTGAATGATAAGAAGGGTTCTTTGCCAAGAAAATTGCACTTTGGTTGTCACAGTCTATCCTTATATCTCCCTGTACTAACCCCATACTTGAACACAATCTTTGCAACCAAGCAACTTCCTTGCCTGCATGAGTGGCTGCCATGTATTATGCCTCTATAGTTGATAGTGCCACTATAGATTGTTTCTTACTCATACAACTGACTTCACCTCCAAATAGATTAAACACATACCCACTTATAGATCTTCTCCAATCTAGATCTCCACCGCAGTTTGCATCAACAAATCCATGAATATCGAACACTCTGTCCAATCCTGGTCTTCCTTGGTAGCACAAACCATAATTACTAGTGACACACAAATACCTAAAAACCCACTTCACTGCTGTCTAATGCTCCTTTCTTGGTTTTGACATAAACCTACTCAATAATCCCACTGCATGTGCAATGTCTGGTCTAGTACAAACCATTGCATACATAAGGCTGCCGACTGCACTTGCATATGGAACACAGGACGTGTCATGTTCCTCTTCGTGTGTCTTGGGACACCTTTTAGCAAATAACTTCACACCTACAGTAATAGGAACCTTCACCAGTTTACTACCCTGCATATTAAACCTTTGCAGTATTGTCTTGACATACTTCCTCTGGTTTAACGAGAGCTTCCTCTTTGCCTAATCTCTTTTAATTTCCATGCCAAAAATATAGTTTGTAGCACCAAGATCTTTCATGTTGAATTTGGAGGACAATTGGGTCTTCAAATCCTGGATAATTTCTTTGTCATTTCCAACCACCAACATATCATCCACATAAAAGACAAGATAAATAACACAGTCAGCAATTAATTTAAATTACACACAGTGATCTTCGTTTCTTCTGGTGAAGCCAAGTCCTTGTATAAATGTATCAAATTTTTGATACCACATCATTGGTGACTATTTTAATCCATATAGGGACTTCTTTAACTTGCATATCAGTTCTTTCTTACCCTTCACTGCAAAGCCATGAGGTTGCTTCATGTAGATCTCCTCTTCCAGATCCCCATGAAGAAATGTTGTCTTCACATCCATCTGCTCTACTTCAAAATCAAAAGTAGCATCAGCAGATAAAAGTAATCTAATAGAAGCTACCTTGGTAGCAAGATAAAAAATATCACCAAAATCAATTCCCGGCACTTGGGAATAACCTTTTGCTACCAATCGAGCTTTGTATTTCTCCACTTTTCCTTTTGCATTTGTATTCTTCTTTAACACCCATTTTCTACCAATGGGTTTCCTTCCATTCGACAACTCCACTAGATCCCAAGCTTC
Source organism: Pinus taeda (assembly GCA_000404065.3). NCBI lineage: Eukaryota > Viridiplantae > Streptophyta > Pinopsida > Pinales > Pinaceae > Pinus > Pinus taeda. The sequence goes on from APFE031691077.1 coordinate 56,309, forward strand.
ATTTTTGTGCAAAGATGCCATTTCATCAACCATGGCCTCTTTCTAGAGTTTTCCATCCTCTGAATCTACTGCTTCCTTCACAATTTTGGGATCATCATCAGTAACAGATAAAGAAAAGTTTGAACAAAAAGTAGATGGACTATACCTTTCTGGCTGCCTTCTTTCTCGAACTAATCTTCCTACACCTGAAGTTTGTGGCTCTTCATCTTCTAATTCCTCCTTTGTTGTAGAATCTGATTCTTCCTCCTTAAGCTCAAACTCTATCTTCTCAAGTTCCTTTGGTTGGACTTCATGTTTAATAACATCTTTCACCTCTCTAAACACCACATCTCCATTGTACACAACCTTCCTTGTTATTGGGTTCCAAAGCTTATAACTCTTTAAACCATCCTTATACCCAATAAAGATGCACTTTTTAGATTTACTATCCAACTTGGTTCTTTTCTCCTTTGGAACATGTACATATGCATCACATCCAAATACCCTCAGATGTGAAAGAGAGGGTCTCTTACCAGTCCATCCCTCTTGTGGAGTCTTATCCTCCAATGTTGATGAAGATGATCTGTTGACCAGGTAACATGCTGTCTCCACTGCCTTTGCCCAAAATTCTTGTCCTAACCCAGCACCACTGAGCATGCTTCTTTCCCTTTCCATCAACGTCTTGTTCATTCTTTCTACAACTACATTTTTCTCAGGTGTGTATGGAGTAGTCCTTTGCTGTGCTATACCACACTTCTTACATAATTCTTCAAATTCCTTGCTGCAAAACTCTCCACCATTATCTGACCTCAACACCTTTATCTTCTTCTCTGTCTGGTTTTCCACTAGATCCTTAAGTTATTTAAACCTGTCAAAGACTTCATATTTCTTCTTAAAGAAATATATCCATGTATTCCTTGAGAAGTCATCTACAAATGATACATAGTACACAAACTTACCCAGTGATGGAACCTTCACAGGTCCAAACACGTAACTTTGAACAAGATCTAATATATGTTTCGCCCTCTTACCACCAAAGGGGAAACTCACCCAATTTTTCTCCCATATACACAATTTTCATAGAAATCAAAATCCAGAGATATATTACTAAAAACTTATACCATACCTTTACCATGAAGTATTCGAAGGCCCTTCTCTCCAATATGTCCAAGCCTTTGATGCCACAGCATGGTCTTCTCTCCAGAGACCACTAGATTTTCTGCTCCACTTTCAAGAACCACAGAGCTATTGCACAAATCAACAACAGTGCTACCTTGTAGCTTGTATAGAGTTCTAATCTGAATTCCCCGCATCAATATCAGTGCTTCCTGAACCATCTTGTAGGTATCCTTCTCGAACACTGTTTTTACACCCACATCATCCAGCTTGCTTATAGAAATAAGATTTTTGGCCAATGCAAGAACATGCAGAACACCTCGAAGTGTTCTAACCCTTCCACCTTTCAACTTCAACTTTAATTTTCCGTGACCAACAATTCTAACCTTCGTATCATCCCCTAAGAAGACATCACCACCATCGTATTTCTCATACTCGCAGAACCACTCTCTATGGGGAGTGAAGTGAAAGGATGCACTTGCGTCAATCAACCATGCCTCATGATCTAAATGTGTACTTGAAGAAGCCAAGTACACATCTCCACCTTCATCTGAGGTGGATTTTGCCTCTGTAGAAGGAGCATCATCAAATTCATTTCCTTTGTCAGGAGATTTAGATTTACAGTCCCTTTTGTAGTGCCCTTCCTTTCTGCATTTCCAACAAACTACCTTTATCGGTTTTCTTGGAGATTTAGATCTCCCTCTAGACTTAGATCTCCCACTCAATGACTTATTATTATTTCTGTTCTGGGATCGTCCTCGTACAGACAAGGCATCACCATTCTGTCTCTCCATATTTTTCTGTCTCAGCTCCTCTGTCAGTAAGGATGAGACTATTTCGTCAAACTACAAGGCAGTTGCATTGCTACCTATTGCAATAACTAGACTCTCCCATGAATCTGGTAGTGAACACAACAAACTGATGCACTTATCTTCATCTGAAATTTTAATATCAACAGATAATAACTGACTTACCACAGTATTAAATGCATTCAGATGCTCTGTCACCGAGTCTCCATCTTTCATCCTTTGGTTATACAACTTTTTCCGTAGGAACAATTTGTTCACCAGAGATATAGATTGGTACAAAGTCCTTAACTTGTCCCACAAAGCCTTAGTGTAGCCTCCCATCATACATTCAACAATACTGAATCTGAAACACCCAATCATATTGTGCTCTTTTCCTTTCGATCCAACTTCTTCCATTCTTCATCGGACACTCCTGTTGGTTTAGTACCCGAATCTACCGCGATCCACTGATCTTTATCCACCAATATATCCTCCATCTTGAGTTTCCATAACTCAAAACTCTACCCATTAAATTTCTTAATCTCTATCTTTCCACTGCTCGCCATCTTCTTTCACTACCAGAATCGATCCCGGAGATATCCCACTAAACAGGGTCTACCACAGGCCCGATCGAAACCCCTTAGCAACAAAGGTGTCCCCTTGAAGTCAAAAGAACTTTGATGCCAAACGTAAGTTTTAACCCCGTACATAAATTACCTGCATATGAATTCTAAAACACAAAAAATAAAAAATGCGAGAGCATAACACATAAAACACATATACACAGAGATTTTCCCGTGGATCCCAAAACTGGGATTACCAGCTTGATTTTTCATTATGTTCCTTTCAACATTATAATACATATTTATACATGCTGAAGCATCCAATACCATGGACTAAAAACCATCGCGTCCAAAACCATCAACCTAAAACCATCGCTTCCAAAACCATGTGTGATAACCATGCACAAAACCATAGGTAGGTCCACCCAACCTAATATAGGATCCAATTTTTTTTTTTCCTAATGCCCTACCCTGGACACCATAGAGGGAGGCTACTTACCCCCTTCAACCCCCCTATATAGGGGGGGCTACTTCCCCCCTATGACCCCCCCGCTGCGAATCAGAGAAACGAAGGGAGGGCTCTACCCCCCCCTGTAACTCCCCAATTAACTACGTCGTCTAGTCGTGGAAAGAATATAACACAACCCAACATTTGCAAGATGAATTCTGCCACCATCTGTAATTTCTTTGACGACATATCACCCCAGCTAGTGCATCTAAATCTTTACTAGAAACTTAGTGAAATTGCTATCATATAATAAAACCAAGTCGTTTACATTGAAGGTGTAGAGTTTGATGTGCCGATCATGCCAAGCTATTTAGTGTTCCTTTTGAACCTGTTAGGCTCCTTCTCATAGCAGGTATTCATCTTTCATGATTGACATTTTTACACGCCAAATATGTCATACTCCGCAAGCTGCAATGTTCCATATTTGCTACTGAGACCAAAGAAGTGTCCATGAAAGTGTGCTAGCCTAAGTGCCTCTGCTATATTCCAATTTTGATGAGTTATTCCATTTTTGAATAATTTTACAGTTAAGGGAGGTCCAAACAGCTTAACCTTGGTCTCCCTAGGTTTCAATTTCCTGTTGTAGAATATAGAGAATCATTATCTGTCCAAACAACTTAATCTTGGCAGATTCTTAGATAGGTAGAGAAGCAAGGGTGCTCAACAGCTTAATCTGAGCCCTTGGATGAAATAAGTATAGATGTAGATAGGAGGCCAGCTAAAAGAAAAAAGTTGAAAAGTTGGGTTAGCTAGTTCAAGTGCACCCAAACCAAAAGAAGAAAAAATGTTAGGTGTATTAGACTAGGTAGGTAGTTTAAGGTTGCAGAAGCAGATTGGCAATCACTTGTGGTCTTGTCAAGAAGGACTCATCTCATTTATGGCATTGGCACCATGGCAGTTGTTTGGTGGTACAACAAGGAAGCATGACTAACTTCCCCTTCTCATTTCCTCAGAAATCATTCACTAACATCCCCTCAAGGACCTTGGGATCTGCCCAACAAGTCCTACTTTCAGCTCATTTGTGTGAAATGTCAAGTCAAGTTTTGACTTTCCTCAATGAAAAGAAGCCACATTTCTTGTGTAAAATCATTTTTCCATATCCTATTCAAATCACATATCTAAGTTCCAGACCTTGGACTTAGCATAATTTCCCTTACATTTCCATTTCACCAAGTCATATTAACTCCTAATTCTACTATATAGCTCCCTACCTACTTTCCCATCCCTATTTTGCTATTAAAACTATATAAAATCCCCAAAAAAAATAATAATATCCCTACCCCTTGGCACTATAGCCATATTTCTTAAGTCAGGGAAATAATAGTCCATCTGGGGCTACTGTTAACCCTTCCGTGTTCTAATCTGGGGTTAGTTTGACCTCTGGTTAAACTAACAACCATTTCCCTTTATCCTAACCCAATAAACCCACATTTCTAATGTTTACCCCCCGCCGCGTGATTAAACAAATATTACATAGAACGCGGGCCCTGTCCCTAACCCTCTGCTACCTTACCTGTCCCGTCAGCCATCCGATGGCCAGCGCCCCAGATCTATGGTGGGTGGGTCTTTTCCCCTCCGAACCGGTCGATGGTTAGCATCCAAGAGATGGGTGGTTTTCCCGTCGTTCTCCCGCCACGCGTCACCCTCTCGACTGTGGTGGAGCCCCCTCCTCCCAAACCGCCTGTGCACAAAAGCAATGCACCTGAAACCAAATACCGCTTCCCCTTGCGTGACGTAAGCACCACATCACCCTGCCACTTCCTCCTCCGTGACGTAGGCACCACGTCATCCTGCCACGTCACCCTGCTGATGTCATCCACCGTACTGGGTCCCATTGCTGACGTCATCTGCTGTACCACTGACGTCACTCGCCGAAAAAGAGCGCAAAGTGCGAAATCGCAGCTTAGGAAGCCTGGAATGAAATTCTGAGGCAGTTTTCGATGCCAAAATGGAAAGCCTCAGTTTGCAGCAGCTATTTTTGCCTTGAAAGGGCAGAAAAGGGGCGATTTGACAGTGTCGAGCATATCAAGAGGATCAGCAGAGAAAGAGAGGCCCGAATCAAATGTTAAAGAATATGAGAGGAAAGATGAAGCCCAGATTTAATTTAAAAGGTATCAGTGAAGCAGCAAAGAGTATCAGATCGACAATATCAAAGCAGAGGAGCATTAAAAGACCATCCAAACAATGTCAACGAATACTAGAACAGAGTTAAAGGCCATTAAATCAGAGTCATATCAAATTTAATAAAGATCAAAGCCACCTAAGAGCAGTAGAACCGACTAAGTGGTGCAGATAAGAGATTGACGGCACAGTAATTGCAGATTGGACAGTAGAGCTACCTAAGGATGCCAGATAGCCTCATTTTTTGAAGCAACTGCCCCCAGTGTAGCATTAGATAGATATTTTTACATTACTTGCAAGAGAAGTTAGGGTAACTGCATTTATTTCCTCAGATCTTCTATTAGATATGTTTTTGTAGATATTTTGCCTATAAATACAACATTGAACAATGTAATAAGGGTTGGTGGGTTGTTTGGTTGATCTCTCATTTGATATTTGCCCCATGATCCATGATTTTAGGAAGAGCTTGCCTATATAAGAGGAAGGAGATCAGTTGGCTAGAGCACGCTTTTGGGTTGAATATCTTAAGATTTGAAATATTGGGTTAGTGTTTCAAAAGCTCGATCTATATGAAAGTGAAGTGGAAAGCGAATCTGTGAAGGGTGATCTCTCGAGCACTGCAGCTGCAGAAGTGCGGAGACGCCACAGAGGCGCCACAAAAGGCGCAGTGCAGAGACGCCACAGAAGGCGCAGTGCGGAGGCGCCACAGAAGGCGCAGTGCGAAGGCACCACAGAAGGCGCAGTACGGAGACGCCACAGAGGCGCCACAGAAGGCGTAGTGCGGAGACGCCACAGAGGCGCCACAGAAGGCGCAGTGCGGAGA
>APFE031691088.1:12609-25668 GCA_000404065.3 Pinus taeda
CTTCTCGTAATGGAAATATAATCCCTCTAAGTATACAGTTGAATTTGGTTTACTATTCCGGCTCTATTGTACTGCTTTTGTGATATAGTTTTTGTGCTTATATACTTACTGAGAGTCAAGGCTTTTTTTACGCAGGGTTTAGAATTAAAGTCTGTCATACTCGGTATTATATGGCCGATAATTCGTAAATTTCTCTCGTTTGGTGCCTTTCTATTTTGCGCATGCATTCGTCCCACAATATTGTAATGTGACTACCTTTTTATCTGCTTATGGGTATAAATTATCTCTTCCATCTCTGATTATGGAGTTTATGCATTTAACATAGTACGACTGTTACTAGAGCTTATCATAGTTTATATGTATGTGAATCCTATTCTTAGTAAATGGTAGATCTTTTTTGAATTCTTTCGTAGATTTGTTACAGTTTTTCCTTTTTTCGTTATAATGGAATTCTGGGGGGTTTTAGGGTCATCTGCACCTACCTGGTTCTCACCGAATGAGCTGTCTTTCATGCTGTTATTTCATTTTCTTTGTATGTTCACGAGCAAGTTTCCTTGTTTGTCTAATTTATTGTCACTCTTTTCTTTCATGAATCGCTTGTACGCCATTACCATGGCTACTGTATTTTTCAAACCCTTGGATATAACTAATTTCCCGTTCCAATAGATTCCTTTACCTTTTTCTTTGATCTTAAATTTAAGAATGTTTTCTTTAAATGAAAAAATAAAACTACTCGATAATATTTTTTTATTTTTTAGAATACAAAGGAAAGAGAGCTAAATCTTCATCAAGTAGTCATCTGCTATTCACAAAAGTAAACCCCTCCATCTTTCTTTTTATTAATAATATGAAACACATAAGAGTTCATGTGGCAGATTCCCTCAGAGGTTTTCTCTACTTACCTGGTCTTTCCGCGTTGTAAAGAGCTCCTCGAAAAATTCACCTAGGTTCTTTTCTTTTCATTGACCACCCGACCTTGAGATTCATCTTTCAGGACCAGAATCTCCCTCCTAGCTCTCTTGCAGGACCACTGTCCTCAGCAACACGCATGCACCTAGTACTGGGATATTTGGTCATCACCAGACTTAGCCATTATTGCTCTTTTTCTTCTTCTTGTCCCTACAGCGTAGATTTCGCCTCCCCCCTCTTCCTTTTCTCTAGAAGCCCTTCCAGTTAGGGGAGGTAGTTAGGGTTGCACTCACAATAACCTTCTCTTCCCAACTTCCTCCTCAAGAAGTTGCCAGCACTTCCAAGAAACATTTCTTATTTTTTTTTTAAATAATAAAAAGATTATTAAATTTCAAACAACTAATATTTTCATATCCAGTTTGTCTTTTACCACAATAAAGTTAAATATTTACATTTTCTCGGGGCATCACATCTCCCCCTCCTAAAATTGGACATCATCCCGATGTCCTTTGACCATGAACAGTACTGGGTGAGCCTTTTTCATGAGCTCTTCATCTTCCTAGGTGGCCTCGTCAGGCCTAAAGTGCTGCCACTGTACTTTAACTTGCGTAATAGCTCGCTTCCACAACATTACTTCTCTACAGTCGAGGATGTTCAGTGGTTCGACCAAGATTTCCCCTTCCAGTTCGACCTGCAACATAAAACATCCTAAATTAGTTTTCTTTTAAAGGAAAAAGACTTAGTCCGATTTGCCGGAGATAATTCTCACCTGTATATCCTGCCATCTGATTACATGTTTAGGATCATAAACATATTTTTTCAACACAGAAACATGAAAGACATTGTGGACCCGTATGTGACTTGGCAAGGTGAGCTGGTAATCCACCGGCTTGATTCTTGCTAAGACTTGAAATGGTCCACAAAATCAAGGTGCCAACTTAGCACACCCGCTCCATTGTAACGTGCTCTTTTTTGCTCGAATCCTCACATATACATGATCACCGACTTGATATTCCTTAAACCTTCTTTTTTGGTCCATAAAACTCTTTTTCCTATCCTGAGCTGCCTTTAAATTGACTTGCACTTCCTTAACCATTTCTTCCTTTTCCTTAAGCATGTCAGGTCCCAACACTAACCTGTCTTCCGGTCCACCCTAGCTTGAGGGCGTGCAACACTTCTGCCCTTACAATACTTCAAATGGGCTCATCTGCAATGATGTATGATAACCATTATTATATGTGAACTCGACCAGGTGCAGATAATCTTCCCACTTGGTTGATTTCTGCATTACATAAGCCCATAGCATGTCTTCCACCACCTCGTTCACCCGTTCTGTTTGTCCGTTAGCCTGAGGGTGATAAGCTATATTGAAATTCAAATGAGTTCCCAATTCTCCAAATAGTGTTCTCCAAAAGGTCGAGGTGAATTTTACGTCGCGGTCTGAAATTATTGGTTTAGGTAACCCATGCAACTTAAATATATTCTGCATGAAGATACGGGCAATTTTCACAACTCTAAAGGTAGTTTGCGCAGGTATAAACTATGTCGATTTACTTAGCTTGTCCACCACCACCATGATGGAATCATTATTTTTCTTTGTTTTGGGCAAACCCGTTATGAAGTCCATGGAGATGGTTTCCCACTTCCATTCCGTAATGGGTAATGTTTTGTAGTAACCCCACAGGATGTTGATGCTCTGCCTTAATTTGTTGGCATTTGAAACAACGTGCCAGGTATTCAACCACATCTCTCTTCATACCTCGCCAATAATACTCCTTTTGAAGCGAGGTGATAATTTTTTGATATCCTGGGTGACCAGCATAGTGACTTTTATGAAATTCATCCAATAACATGTTTTTAATGCTATTTTGGTTGGGCACATACAACCTTTTCTTGTAATTCAACATTCTAGTAACATCTACTGAATAACCTTATTGATTTTCTAGGTTGGTTGACTGTTATATTTGTTGTTTTATTTGTTGATATATAATATCTTATTCTACTTCTTTTTTAATTATTTATTCGAAGGGGCTTTTCCATTCACTACAGGAAATCTCATATAGACATTGTAATTTCCAACTTAGAGCGTTCGCCACCCGATTCTCTTTCCCTTTTAAATGCTTGATCTCAAAATCAAAACCACTTAGAAAATCCACCCACCATGCTTGCCTGGCCTTAAAGGTGGGCTGGCTAAAATAACTGGTTAGACTGTGGTGGCCTATCAATTATAAAAATTTTCTACCCAAAAGGTAATGTCGCCACATTTTCAGGGTGTGAATAATGGCTACCAATTCTAGATCATAAGCAGAATATTACTACTCGTGTTCTTTTAGTTTCCTGGACTCGTAAGCGATTACCTTCCCTTCTTAAATTAGCATGCCTCCTACACCCTCCTTGCTTGCGTCAGTGCACACCACATAATCCTTGTTGGGGTCAGCTATGTTCAAAATGGGTGCGGTGGTGAGCAGATGCTTAAGCTGCTCAAAACTTTTTTGGCATTCCGGGGTCCATCTAAAAGATATTCCCTTTTTCTGTAAGGAAGTAATAGGGTGCACTACTCTTGAGAATCCTTCTACAAATCATCTGTATTAACCGGCTAATCCGATGAAGGATCGGATGTCTGCCACATCCCTTGGTATAGGCCACTCCATTATGGTCTTTATCTTTTCAGGGTCCACCACGATCCCTTCTTTCGTGATTATATGCCCCAAATACTATATTTCCTCCTTAAAGAAGTCGCATTTGCTGAAATTTGCATATAGCAAGTGTTCTCGGAGGGTTTGTAGCACCAACCTAAGGTGCTCCTTGTGTTCTTCCATAGTGCGAGAATATATTAGTATATCATCAATAAAGATTAGCACAAATCGATCCAAATATTGATGAAATATGTTGTTCATTAAACACATAAAGGTCGTGAGGGCATTAGTTAACCCAAAGGGTAGCACCACAAACTCATAACGTCCATACCTTATTCTAAAAGCAGTCTTAGCTATGTCCTCCTCCTTAATCCTAATTTGGTGATAACCCGATGCGCAAATCAATCTTGGAAAATAATGTTGCTCCCTTTAATTGATCAAAAAGTTCATCAATCTGGGGTAAAGGATACTTGTTTTTGATGGTCAATTTATTCAACTGATGATAATCTATACACATGCGAAGAGTCCCATCCTTTTTCTTCATAAACAATACCAGAGCTCCCCAGGGAGACACTCTGGGGTGAATGTAGTTTTTGTCCAGCAGTTCCTATAACTGCATCTTTAACTCTGTTAACTCGGGTGTACTCATTCTGTAGGATGCTCGGGATACCAGGGCTACCCCTGGTACCAATTCGATAGTAAAATCTATATCTCTTTTAGGGGGCAGTCTGGGAATATCCTCCAGAAACACATCAACAAATTCTTGTATCACAGGGATGTTTTTCAATGTGGCTATTTTATATTTCGAGTTAGCATAGCCTACTTGGATGGCATAAATCTGACACCCTTTCCTAATGCATTTTTCTAACTGGGAGGTAGTTATTGGCCGAATCTGCACAGGTCACTTAATTCCCTGCATCTCTTGCCTTATTCCAAGTTCATCCCTATAATAGATAGTCTTTGTTTTACAATTGATGAGGGACCAATGTTTTTCTAACCAATCCATACGAATTAGAACGTCATATGAGCCAAGGGGGAGCACATTTAAATCTACCATCACTGGCTATCTTGCTATCTTTAAAGGGCAATTATTGACTTTTGCAAGCACTCGTCTCTTGGCCCCTGTAGCCAGTTGTACTAGCCAAGGGTTCTTGAATTTAACAGGTTGTAGTTTACAATTCTCTACAGCCTTAGGACTAATCTAACTTAATGTGGCTCCAGGATCAATTAAAACAGTTACAGTAAGGTCTAAAATTTTACCTTAGAATTCCACCATGGTCAGCTGGTACTCCACCTAATGATCTTCTAGGGCAACATTAATCCTTGGCAGACTATGTCCTACGTCACCGACTGTCAATGCTTCATGGATCTGGGAAATCTGTTCAGTTCCCTTCCGTTGAGAGCAGTTTTTAACGTAGTGAGGTCTTCCATAGCCCCAACACTGTACGGGGGGCCTTGTTATCCCTTCACTATCAAATTTTCCAGGTGGTTCATTGATCCTTGACTCACTAGTTGGCTTTGACTTGAGGGAGATTTTTTGTAGATTTTTACTATTTTTCCCTTTGGCAAGGCCCTTTATACCTCCACATCGATTCCCTTTATTGTTCCCAGCCAATTTTTTGCTTCTCTTATCAGTCCATCTTTTACCTGGAACTTCTCCCTTTTGTTTACTTTGTTGGTAACAAATTATGGCTTTGCGTATTAGTTCATCCATTGTTTTTGGATTGTTAAACTCAATTATTTCCCTCATATTCGAGGGTAGGCTGTTGACAAACATCTGTACTTTAGCCTTTTCCTCCCTAATATAAGGTACATAACGAAGTAATGATGTAAAACGAGTAATAAATTCATCCATGGTCGGCTGTCCCAAACGCAAGTCATGGAATTCCCTCACCTTTTCATCATAGAAGAATTCTGTCAGGTATCTCTCCTTGAAATATCTTTGAAATTTGTCCCAGGTAATATTCTGCTCACTTACTCCTCTCACAATCTTGACTTCCTCCCACCACAGAGTGGCTTTCCCTTGTAATTGGAAAATTGCTAACCGTGCCTTGAGGTTGTGATCGTATTCATATAGCTGGAAGTATTTGTTCATATTAATCAACCATGCCTCAGCTGCTTCCTCTTGTTCTCCATCAAAGTGTGGCGGTTTGATCTTACGGAATTCCCCTTGCAACTCTATCTGTTGCCTTTTTGATGTCTACTGCTCGGAAGCATTATCATATCATTCTTCCCATTCTTCATCCCTTCCTTCTGACCCTTCTGGTTCTATGTGGTGATTCTGTTCCTCTTACACTCTTTGCTGCTCAACACTGGGATTCAGCAGTTGCTGATTTTGCTTATCTAATAGGCTCTTTAAAATTCTTTCCTGCTCCATGGTTAACCTTGCGTTATCCTCCCGTAATCGAGCCATTTCATTTTTTAGTTCTTGTACTGTCTCTAATATTGCAAGGTTCATATTGTGAGTCTCCTGTCCAAGTTGTACCCATAATTCTGGGTTATTCCCAGGGCTTGTTGCAGGTATGTGGAGCACTGCCTACCCTTCGCATATTGGTTGTCTTCTGTTTTTCCCCCTGGTCTTAGCCTAAAAATAGAACCAAAATAAAGGTTAACATATTAACTGCTTTCCTATAAATATAAGTAGAATTGCAACTACAAAATATGTAATGATTTTAATTCGTCTATTTTCAGTTTGTTTGTTTGTTTGTTTGTTTGTTTGTTTTTTAATTTTTTTATTTGGTGTTTGTCCCAGAGGCCACAGTTTTTGAAACTGGGCTCTGATACCACTTGTCATATCCCTACCTAGTAACACCCACAAAAAAAATCTTACATTATTCACTCCAGGCATTACATAACACTACACGATTACGTACTTGGTTTCGTTTTCTAGTTTGACTATCACATAGTTAATAATTTAGGTGATCGGAAAGGTTCTCCGATGGATGACTATTTTTGCACATTTAATTTATGGTACCACTCATCATGTTCACCTTAATATCTCACCAGCTGCCGACTCCTCCTACACTTAACATCTGGCTTGATATTTATTTCTCTGCTCTGTCATGTGACATGGCACGGGCAAGCATACCATTGGCTGCCGAGCTCCTTGGGCTTCTCCCGTCATCTACAGTGAAGATTGCAGGTAGCTGATCTAAGGGTTGAGTTTAGTTCTGGGGTTTTGGGCATTTGTTTACTCCAACCGTATGCCTCATACCGCTCATTTGTCTTGGCGCTAGCTCCAGCTCTACTTCGCCTTCCTTCACACTGAGTTTACATATAAGTTTCGTGCTCACAACCCTAGTTCAGTGTACAAGAGCTTATCTACCCAGATTTCAAGTGACTCATGCATTCATGTAAGGGTTCTATGTTGTATTGTTTAATTGAATTTGACTCCTTCCTCCTTGAATGATTTGCATTGATATTTTATGATGGTAACAGTCCCTTTCGTTTGTCTACTGGTTGAAGGAGGAATGAACACGACCAACAAGTGCCTGCTTGCAAAGTGGAATGATGAAGCTTCTCAGGCTATCACCCTCTAACGCTGGCCACTGTAAGCACCATTACTTCTGATGCATGGTTCCTTGTTTTGAGTGGTTTCGTCAAGAAGTGTTAGTGTATACCAGCTACCCACTTCTAGGGTTTATAGTTTTATATATATATATTTTTGTTTTAGATGCGGTGACAGCTGCTAGAGTACCCTGAATAGGGTTTCTCTGTAGTCCTTCTCCAATGTTAAATTGGGTTGTCGGCCCCAGATTACCCTGATCAGGGATTTGGCCATACCAACACATCTTCAGGCTTTTAACACCTTCTGGCTAGTTCTCTTTTTCTCTTTATGTCTACAAGCTACTTGGGTCTATTTGTAAAGAATGTTAAGGAATTATTTGGGACCAAGCCCTTTGAAGGTTTCTCCATTCGCTTTTGTTATTATCACTGTGTTATTTCCAGTTTCTAGAAAAGGACCTCAAGTCCATTTGTAAATACTCGGCCCTGCTAAACATGCCAAATTAAAGCCAAATTCCTTACGACTTCTGATCATGTTTTCTTTTATAAAACTATACTTCTGGTAATGGAAATATAATCCCTCTAAGTTTACAGTTGAATTTGGTTTACTATTCCGGCTCTATTGTATTGCTTTTGCGATATAGTTTCTGTGCTTATATACTTCCTAAGAGTCCAAGCTTTATTTATGTGTGGTTTAGAATTAAAGTCTGTCATACTCGGTATTATATGGCCGATAGTTCGTAAATTTCTCTAGTTTGGTGCCTTTCTATGTTGTGCATGCATTCGTTCCACAATATTGTAATGTGACTACCTTTTTATCATATTATGGGTATAAATTATCTCTTCCATCTCTGATTATGGAGTCTATGCATTTAACATAGTACGACTATTACTAGAGCTTATCATAGTTTATATGTATGTGAATCCTATTCTCGGTATATGGTAGATCTTTTTTTAATTCTTTCGTAGATTTGTTACAGTTTTTCCTTTTTTCACTATAATGGAATTCTGGGGGAGGTTTTAAGGCCATCTGCACCTACCTGATTCTAACCGGATGAGCTGTCTTTCACACTGTTATTTCATTTTCTTTGTATGTTCATGAGGAAGTTTCCCTTTTTGTCTAATTTATTGTCTCTCTTTTCTTTCATGAACCACTTGTATGCCATTACCATGGCTACTGTATTTTTCAAACCCTCAGATATAACTAATTTCCTATTCCAATAGATTCCTTTACCTTTTTCTTTGATCTTAAATTTAAGAACATTTTCTTTAAAAGAAAAAACAAAACTACTCGAAAATATTTTTTTATCTTCTAGAATACAAAGGAAAGAGAGCTAAATCTTCATCGAGTAGTCATCTGCTATTCACAAACGTAAACCCCTCCATCTTTCTTTTTATTAATAATATGAAACACATAAGAGTTCATGCGTCAGATTCCCTCAGAGGTTTTCTCTACTTACCTGATCTTTCCGGGTTGTAAAGAGCTCCTCGAAAAATTCACCTGGGTTCTCTGCTTTTCCTTGACCACCCAACCTTGAGATTCATCTTTCAGGACCAAAATCTCCCCCCTAGCTCTCTTGTAGGACCGCTGTCCTCAACAAGATGCATGCACCTAGTGCTGGGCTATCTGGTCATCACCAGACTTAGCCATTTCTGCTCTTTTTCTTCTGCCTGTCCCTACAACACAGATTTCGCCTTCCCCCTCTTCCTTTTCTCTAGAAGCCCTTCTAGTTAGGGGAGGTAGTTATGGTTGCACTCACAACAACCCTCTTTTCCCAACTTCCTCCTCAATAAGTTGCCAGCACTTCCAAGAAAAAAATGTTTCTAATTATTTTTTTTGAATAATAAAAATATTATTAAATTTCAAACAACTAATATTGTCATATTCAGTTTTCCTTTTACCACAGTAAAGTTAAATATTTACATTTTCTCAGGGCATCACATCTCCCCCTCCTAGAATTGGACATCATCCCGATGTCCTTTAACCATGAACAGTCTTGGGTAAGCCTTTTTCATGAGCTCTTCATCTTCCCAGGTGGCCTCATCAGGCCCAAAATGCTGCCACTGCATGTTAACTTGGGTAATAGCTCACTTCTGCAACATTACTTCTCTCCTTTCAAGGATGTTCAGTGGTTTGACCAATATTTCTCCTTCCGGTTTGACCTGCAACATACAACATCCTAAATCAATTTTCTTTTAAAGGAAAAACACTTAGTCTAATTTGTCGAAGATAATTCTCACCTGTATATCTTGCCATCTGATTACATGTTTAGGATCATAAACATATTTTTTCAACACAAAAACATGAAAGATGTTGTGGACCCATATGTGACTTGGCAAGGTGAGCTGGTAAGCCATCGGCTCAATTCTTGCTAAGACTTGGAATTGTCCACAAAATCGAGGTGCCAGCTTAGCACACCTGCTCCACTGTAACCTGCTCTTTTTTGCTTGAATCCTCACATATACATGATCACCGACTTGATATTCCTTAAACCTTCTTTTCCAGTCAACAGGACTCTTTTGCCTATCCTGAACTGCCTTTAAATTAACTCGCACTTCCTTAACCATTTCCTCAATTTCCTTAAGCATGTCGGGTCCCAACACTAACTTGTCTTCCTGTCCACCCCAGCTTGAGGGTGTGCGACACTTCCACCCATACAGTACTTCAAATGGGCTCATATGCAATGATGTATGATAACCATTATTATATGCGAACTTGATCAGGTGCAGATAATCTTCCCACTTGGTCGGTTGCTGCATTACATAAGCCCGTAACAGGTCTTCCACCACCTGGTTCACCTATTCTATTTGTCTGTCAGTATGAGGGTGATAAGCTGTACTGAAATTCAACTGAGTTCCCAATTCTCCAAATAGTGTTCTCCAAAAGGCCGAGGTGAATTTTACGTCACGGTCTAAACTTATTGTTTTAGGTAACCCATGCAGCTTAAATATATTATGCATGAAGATATGGGCAATTTTCATAGCCCTAAAGGTAGATTGCACAGGTATAAAATGTGCCAATTTACTTAGTTTGTCCACCACCACCATGATGAAATCGTTATTTTTCTTTTTTTTGGGCAAACCCGTTATGAAGTCCATGGAGATGGTTTCCCACTTCCATTCTGGAATGGGTAACGGTTGTAGTAACCCCGCAGGATGTTGATGCTCTGCCTTAATTTGTTGGCACTCCAAACAACGTGCCAGGTATTCAACTACATCTCTCTTCATACCTGGCCAATAATACTCCTTTCGGAGTGAGGTGATCATTTTCTGATATCCTGGGTTACCAACATAGTGACTTTTATGAAATTCATCCAACAGCAAGTTTTTAATGTTGTTTTGGTTCGGCACATACAACCTTTTCTTTAATTCAACATTCTAGTAACATCTATTGAATAACCTTACTGATTTTTTAGGCTGGTTGACCGTTGTACTTGCTGTTTTATTGCTGATATATAGTATCTTGTTCTACTAATTTTTTAATCATTTCTTCAAAGGGGCTTTTCCATTCGCTACAGGAAATCTCATATAGACATTGTACTTTCTGTCTTAGAGCATTCGCCACCCGATTCTCTTTCCCTTTCAAATGCTTGATCTCGAAATCAAAACCACTTAGAAAATCGACCCACCATGCTTGCCTGGATTTAAGGTGGGCTGGCTGAAATAACTGGTTAGACTGTGGTGGTCTGTCAATTATAAAAAATTTCTACCCAAAAGGTAATGTTGCCACATTTTCAAGGCGTGAATAACGGCTGCCAATTCTAGATCATAAGCAGAATATTTCTGTTCATGTTTTTTCAGTTTCTTGGACTCGTGAGTGATTACCTTCCCTTCTTGCATCAACACGCCTCTTACACCCTCCTTTCTTGCGTCAGTGCACACCACATAATCCTTGTTGGGGTCAGTTATGCTCAGAATGGGTGCGGTGGTGAGAAGATGCTTAAGCTGCTCAATTTTTTTTTGGCATTCTGGGGTCCATCTAAAAGCTCTTCCTTTTTTCTGTAAGGAAGTAATAGGGTGCGCTACTCTTGAGAATCCTTCTACAAATCATCTATAATAACAGGATAATCCCATGAAGGATCAGATGTCTGCCACATCCCTTGGTACATGCCACTCCATTATGGTCTTTATCTTTCGGGGTCAACCGCGATCCCTTCTTTCGTGATTATATGCCCCAAATACTGTATTTCTTCCTTAAAGAAGTCACATTTGCTGAACTTGGCATATAGTTGGTGTTCTCGAAGGGTTTGTAGCACCAGCCTAAGGTGCTCCTTGTGTTCTTCCATAGTGCGAGAATATATCAGTATATCATCAATAAAGATCAGCACAAATTGATCCAAATATTGATGAAATATATTGTTCATTAAACACATAAAGGTCGAAGGGGGGTTAGTTAACCCAAAGTGTAGCACCACAAACTCATAATGTCCATACCTTGTTCTAAATGCAGTCTTAGATATGTCCTCCTCCTTAATCCTGATTTGGTGATAACCCGATCGCAAATCGATCTTGGAAAATATTGTTGCTCCCTTTACTTGATCAAAAAGTTCATCGATCCGGGGTAAATGATACTTGTTTTGATGGTCAATTTATTCAACTGATGATAATATATACACATGCGAAGAGTCCCATCCCTTTTCTTCACAAACAATATTCGAGCTCCCCAGGGAGACACGTTGGGGTGAATGTAGTTTTTGTCTAGCAGTTCCTATAATTGCATCTTTAACTCTGCCAACTCGAATGTACTCATTCTGTAGGGTTCTCGAGATACCGAGGCTACCCCTAGTACCAATTCGATAGTAAAATCTATATCTCTTTTAGGGGGAAGTCCCGAAATCTCCTCCAGAAACACAGTAGCAAATTCTTGTATCATGGGGATGTTGTTCAATGTGGTTATTTTTTATCTTTCGAGTTAGCATAGCCTACTTGGATGGCATAAATCTAACACCGTTTCCTAATGCATTTTGCTAACTGAGAGGCATTTATTGGCCGAATCTGCACAGGTCGCTTAATTCCCTGCATCTCTTGCCTTATTCCAAGTTCATCCCTGTAATAGATAGTCTTTGTTTTACATTTGACGAGGGACCAATGTTTTTCTTACCAATCCATACCAATTAGAAGGTCATATGAGCCAAGGGGAGGCACATTTAAATCTGCCATCACTGGCTGTCCTACTATATTTAAATGGCAGTTATTGACTTTTGCAAGCACTCGTCTCTTGTCCCCTGTAGCCAGTTGTACTAGCCAAGGGTTCTTGAATTTAACAGGTTGCAGTTTACAATGCTCTACAACCTTAGGACTAATATAACTTAATGTGGCTCCAAGATGAATTAAAATAGTTACAGTAAGGTTTGAAATTCTACCTTCGAATTCCACCATGGTCATCTGGTACTCCACCTGATGATCTTCCAGGGTAGCATTAATCCTTGGTAGACTATGTCCTATGTCACCAACTGTCGATGCTTCATGGATCTGGGAAATATGTTCAGTTCCCTTCCGTTGAGGGCAATTTTTGACTTAATGAGGTCCGTTGTAGCCCCAACACTGCACGGGGGGCTTTTCTATCCCTTCACTGTCAAATTTTCCAGGTGGTTCACTGATACTTGACTCACTAGTTGGCTTTGACCTAAGGGAGCTTTTGTTATATAACCAGCCTAGATCCATCTTAACCCCAAATCTATCAAGTGTGGAGAGGGACTGAATCTCTCGAGCTGCAATCCTTTCCTCAAGCTTCACACTAAAAAAATAAGTTTGCACCTTCATAGATTGGATTCCTCTCAGGGCTTGATAGATCCGGGGTTAAGATGGATCTAGGCTGGCTTTAATATAAACTATATATATATTTTTTACGAGTGTATATAAAATGGGTGTAACATTTTTAAGAGTATTTTAAGAAATAATTATATATAGAGTGTGTGTCCTATGGATATATGTTTTCTACTTTCAAATATAATTGAGGCATGCATTAACGTGAATCATAAATAAAATATTTTAATGTCAATTATATATA
>APFE031691092.1:5263-33558 GCA_000404065.3 Pinus taeda
AATTAGCTACGCTAATTAATAAAAATAAAAATTATTATATCTTCAGAGTTATTTTCAACTAGGATTAAGACTTTGCATCACACTAAAAATATTTTACAACAATAATAAATCAATAATATTTATTTAATATTAATTATAAATAGGATTATAATAATAAATTATATTAGTTAATATAAATATAGAATATACCATTTTGTATTTAACTAATCTAATTTAGGGTTTAGGGTATACCGTTTAGGGTTTACGGTTGATGGTTAAGGGCTTAGGTTTTAGGGTTTATAACAATTTAGTAAATTATTTTGATAATTTTTTTTTTCTTTTTTCTCGCTAAAAAAACTAATCTATTATTTACAGAAATAGGCAGAACATTACAATCATAGGGTTTCTTCGCCAAAGGCCAAGCCTTGGCACTCTGGAATGTGAAGGACCATCATAAGAGAAACCCTCGCAAGGGCACCATACTTCAATAAAACATCCCACATCTGAACAAAAACATCCCATGCAGGGGTTCTTTGTCTTTCAAAAAGGAGCAACCCGTTCAAACTAGATAACCCGCGCAGGGGTAGCAGACAACCAACAACATTATCCCACACAGGGGCAGCAAAAACATGACAAGAAAAAGCATTGGGACCACTTAACATAAACTGAAAGCCGAAGCAAAACCTGAGAGTTTCTGGAGTGGGTGATGCTGAGCGGAGGGCCAGCTACTCGTTTGGCTCCTCTTCGACCACTGGGTACCATCCAAATTTTCCAATTTCCTCTGCAGCAGGGTGGGGACCCAGGTTGACATCGACCCCCTAGGATGTTGACGCTTCCTGAGGTTGGGGAAGGTTGGGGGCCTATTCTGCAACCACCCCTGACATTGCTTTGACAAATTCTAAACTCTCGTCCTGGTGCTTCCTTTTGCCACGGAGCTCTTCACTGTCAGTTGGCGCTTCCTCCAGGAAAAGTACCGAAACATGGGCATTGATACGGGGTCTATCCATCGAGCTGCTGAAGGTAAAAACAGCTGAACCAAAGGCCGACAAAGGAGCTGAAGGGTCCGGGCTGCTAGAGTCCACAAATTGGCTGGCTTGGATAGGATTGGCTTCAGAAATGCGATGGCAGCAGCATCGACAACAATGGGGGTGAGGTTCTTCAGCTGGAGGTCGAGAGGACCCTCCACGTGCAGAGCCTCAACAGCTAAGAAAGCACTGTCGAGGCCTGACCATTTTTGCAGAAGAGCCAAGGGTAAGGAGCAGTGCGAGATAGGGAGGCGGAATTGATACAGAGGCGAGCGTGCGGCACTTGATACACTCAAATTCGCAACCCCCTCGCCCTTCAGACATGAAATTACATACAACAAACAGAGGGATGGCAGGTATTGTCTCTCAGAGAGCTGAAGACCAATCGGGAGCCGGAACAAAAAAGACCAAGTGTTGAGCATGAACAAGCTTAAGCTAAGCCCCCCCATCACCTTATTTAACCACTGCATCGTGACCTCAATCCTCGAACGCCATAACTGCTCATTGCAGTCGAGCCAACAACTTGAACGGAGCATTGAATGAAATCCATTGCCATATTCCTTGGTGGAAATCGGGCATTGAATGCGAGCACTACAACTGAGGCAGCACATGACCAACATGTGGCTCCTCGTTGCCTTCCGTCGTGTCACTGCATCCAGGATTGATAAAAAATTAAATAAGTTATAAAACACTTTTCAAAATGTTATAAAATACTTAGCATTTAGGGTTTAGGGTTTAGGGTTTATAACACTTTAGACAATGCTTCTAGTAGACACTTAAACGAAAGTAACAAAACGCTTTTTAAAATGTTATAAAATGGCTAATATTTAGGGTTCGGGTTTGGGGTTTGGGCTTTAGAGTTTAGGGCTCATGTTTTAGGATTGAGGGTTTATAAGGATTGAGTACATTCTTTTAGCAAACACTTAAATAAAAGTTAAAAAACTATTTTTAAAATGTTATAAAATGCTTACGGTCGAGGGTTTGGGGTTTAGGGTTTAAGGTTTAGGGTTCATAAGGGTTTAGTAAATGATTTAGTAAACACTTAAAAGAAAGTTACAAAAAACTTTTTAAAATTCTATAAAATGCTCAGAGTGTAGGAATTAAGGTTTGGGGTTTAGGGTTTCATGTTTGGGGTTTAGAGTTTAGGGTTTAGCGTTTAGGGCTTATAATGCTTTAGTAAATTATTTTGATAAACATTGTAATAAAAGTTAGAATAATGCTTTAGGGTGGTTTTGCACATTTTTTATGGTTTATAAGACTTTAGTAAATGGTTTTAATCAAGACCTATATAAAATTTACAAAATTCCATGTTAAAATTATATAAACTACTTAAGGTTAAGTGTTTATGGTTCGGCCTTTGGGGTTTAGGGTTTTGGGTTTATAAGACCGTCGTAAGTGCTTTTAATAAAGACTTAAATAAAAGTTCCAAAACTCTTTTTAAACTATTATGAAATGCTTAGGGCTTAGGGTTTCTGGTTTTAATTTTCGGTTGAAGCTTTAAGTTTTAGGTTTTAGGGTTTATAACACTTTAGTAAATGATTTTAGTAAGCATTTAAATAAAAGATACACAATGGTTTTTAAAATTTTATAAAATTCTTAGTATTTAGGGTTTACACTTTAGGCCTTAGGGTTTGGAGTTTGAGGTTTAGAGTTTAGGGTTTATGGTTTATTACAAGAGTACATGCTTTTAATAAACGCTTAAATAAAAGTTAGAGACTACTTTTTAAAATGTTATAAAATTCTTAGTGTTTATGGTTTAGAGTTAAGGTTTTGAGGTTTATTGTTTGGGGTTAGGATTCATTAATATTCTAAAATAATGCAATGAGGATCCCTCCTCATTCTCTAAGAACCATATAGTTTCGAAAGCCTTTCGACCTCTTGTGTGTTGTTGGGAAATTTTGGTAATATCATCTCCTTCTTGGTGCTAGGGAGCTCTAATCTTAAGTATCTATGTTTCTTCCTTTTCCTTTAATATCTTGATTTTCTCTACTTCTAGTTCGTGATATATAGCTTTGATTCTAGAGATTCATACCCACCACTGTGAGGGTCTTCTAACATATCTAATTCAAATTCGATGTTGTTGAGGGACTCCTCTTTCTTTTTTTTTCTTTTCCTTTTCCCATTCTATCATCCTCTGCTTAAGGCGAATAAGGTTTCCATCCAGCTGCTCTGTCGATGACCTTGTTTCAATCTCTGATCTATCCTGCCATACCTATTTAACAATTCTTTGAAATTCCTCATCCCTTAACCATGTCGAATTAAATTTTGAAAGGTTCCCACAGTTTTGGAGAAATACCTTCTACTTACAAAAATAGGTGACCGATGTGATATTCCTCCCTTAACTAACTTCACATTACCCAACCATTTCTATCTTATCCATCAATGGTTCCTTAATTAGGAATCTATCAAGGTGTCTTGCTAACATAGCATCCCCAAATCTTTGATTTCTCGAGGTAAGTTGAATAAGTGCTAATTCTATATCAATAAAATTGTTATTCTCGGGTACTTGTTCAAATTTTTTTTTGAGTGAATCTACATCTGCACAGCTTCCCAAGGAGTTTTCATGTCCCATGGAAAAATTTAAATCTCCCCCCAAAATTATATTGTCAGCCTACATAACTAATGATCCCATAAGAGCTTCCAAGAATGACATACTATTCTGACATGGTACATATATATTTAAAAACCTAATGTCAAGACCAAATTAATTAGAAAAAACATCTGCCATTAGTACTCCTTCCCTCCCCCAAATATTTACTAACTTCATCAATAATTTTTTTTCCTACAACAATTCCACGAGATCTACCTCTCATGTGTGATGACATACCTAAGCCTAGCCCAAACAACTATAAGTTGTTTGGACAAATATAAATAGAAAGCGGGGATAAGCAGAGAACTTAGTATTGTAAGAAGAGTTATTTACTTGAGTTAAGAATTTTCATAGTAAAGTGGGGATAAAAAAATATAATAAAATTATAATTTAGTTAACTTTTATTATTCCTTATTATTTGGATAATGTTAGATGTATAATTGGGTAAGTGTTTTGATGTTTCTCATGGATTAATTTATATACAAGTAATTTAATTTATATGGTTGCACTAGTAGAGAAAAAACCAGTAAAAGTTCTAATTATGGGGGTGTAGTCTTGGTGAGTCGATTCTTGTTATATGGTACTGATGTGAAATACAACATTAACCCATCGGTAAAGACGATGTAAACAATGATATTTTTAGTAGAAATCACTTTATGTATAAATACAAAATTGTTCTCAAAATGACAATGAATCTACTCTATAGTGGAGATGCATAGCATGCATATACATTTATATATGTCAAGTACATAATCTATGGTTTAGTGAAAAGGAATAATTTTTTAAATCATATAGTGCTTTAGACAAATTATAGTTCTTTGGAAAATACAAGGATGCAAGTTTGGAGAATAGTTTCGTCTAAGGAATACATTCTTTTAAACATGAATTTCCATTATTCTAAGATGAACTTTTAGTTTTTCATCTAAAACTATACTAAAAAATTCAGAAAATATATCTAAACATACAAAAAAAAAGAAGAGCAAGGCCAAGCAGGAAGCAAAAAACAATCAAAATTCTTTCTACACTTCAAACCATATGAAGAGCAAGGCCAGGGAGGAAGCAAAAAACAATCAAAATTCTTTCTACACTTCAAACCATACAAAGTAAAGTGTGCATGTTATTTAGGGAAGAAAATTCTATACCAAAAAATTTTAAACACACAAATCCAATAACCAAAATAAGATAAATTATCTCATTCCCCATAACAAAAAGATGTAAACACACGAGTAATTCACTATTTTTCAAATATTTAAAACCTTTAGTATTAAAGTAGCTTTCAAATATTTAAAATGTATTTAAATAATCAATATTAAAATGAGATAACACATTTTTAATAGAAATTTACATACTTGCATAATTATATAAATTAAATTAGTAGTAAATGTTAATAATTATCAATCCATAATAAATCTCAAAACATTTACATCATAATTAATCTCACTTTTGTAAAATTTAGAAAATTTTGAAATTAAATATCTTATTATGATTATTATTATAAGTTAAACATATATTCATTTTAGACAGCATGGAAGAAGATTTTTATCCATGAAGATTTATATCCACTTTATTATAGAGTTTCTTAATCTATAAATAGGGTATATTACAATATCACATGCCTAAAAAACCATAACTCTTTCATATGAAACTTGCTCAAATGATATTTTGTTAATTAATCAATTTAAATAAAATGACAAAAAAACATAACTACCTTCACATAAAACTGAGTCTTTGACTTGTGTATACTACTAATTTTTTTTATCAAATACTTAATGGTCCTACCATAAATCTAATAATAATCAATAATAAGATTAAAATTTTGGAATCCCTATTCTACTTTAAAAGAAATATGTTTATGGATATAATTAAGTTTAACTTCATCTTAGTTTAAGTTACCAATTACATTTGAAATGGGTGAACATATAATTTCATATAAAAAACTTACCATTTTCAAATTAAAAAATTCATACCAAACTGAAAGTTAAATCTATTACTATTGAAACCTAAATAAAGACATGCTATATATATTATGGAATATTAACCTAAATAGAAACATACTATATATATTATTGAATACATAAATATGGAAAAAATAGATTACTTCTAATAACCTTGAAACATTAATTATTGATAGTAAAAAACACGAAGCTATAAAGAAAGTATCTATTGTTATGGAATAAGACTGTTAAAATATAACTTCACATAAAAGAAATTATAACTTTCAATTAAAAAAATAAATAAAACTTAAAGAATTTAATTTTACGAGTGATGAAGCCAAATTTCTAAAAGAATATAACGCACTCTCTCCCATAAAAATTCCACGTTAAATTCATATTCAAATTCAAACTTGAACCGTCCAAATTTGCACGGACGTGGATGTTAACTACTTTGGATGACAATTTCAAGAAAAGCATCTTACGACTATTTTGTTATAATTTCAAGAAAAGCATCTTACGGCTATTTTGTTATAGACATTGTGGTAAACGTGATCCGCTCATTCAACGGATCACAACGTTTTTAAACCAACAGATTTGGATTTTTTGTATTTGAGTTTTGGAAGTGTTTTCTCACTGTGTTGGTTCGTCTGATTCAGTCTATGTTGTGCATCCGTGCAATGTTAAGGAATTGCGATGTGATGGCTGTAGTTCATTTGGACTTTTCTGTGCATCCTTGTAATGTTAAAGAATTTCGATGTGATGGCTGTCTTTTATTTGGGCTTTTCTGTTTGGTAGGTAGGGATGCATGGATGTATTTACAATCAAGATCAGCCAGAAGGGATGCATGGATGTATTTATAATGGAGAAAGGTAACCAGACAACTGTAATACTGATAGAACCATGATAGCTATGTTTCTTGTATATAGTTTATATTAATATTAATGAGTTATTTTTTGGTTTTGTATGCATCTATTGAAGAAAAAATTTTAACCGTATCGGCCTAATGTTAATGTTTTTAAATCCTTATTCTTTGTTATTTTTCTCTTGATCTCATTAATCTCTTAAATCTACTATGTACTTTAATCTCTTAAATCTACTATGTACTTTAATCTTTTTTTTCTCTCTTCTTAGTCCACTCGCAATCCCATTGCTTTTTTATTTTTAGTTTTATTTTGATTTTCTAGCTCTGTTGTGTCTTGGCATTTATTCTCGATCTGTCTTTTCTATTTAGTTTTCGATCTTTAACATGTTTCTTTAGTTTTCTTTCATCGTGAATGATAATGTTTCTTGAATTAAAATAGTTGAATTAAAGAAACCTCCATTACTCTCAAAGCAAAAACCCATTCCATTCATCTCAATTTTATTATTCCATTTTCCTTCTTGTCTCCGAGGATCTACAATTTCTTCTTAATTCATTTCAGCACTTATAATCTCATTTCAGCCATTATAATCTCATTTTCCTTCTTGTCTCTTAGGCTCGATCCGTTTCATTGTTTTATGTTGCATCTTATGAAGCAGAGCAATACAAACCTCCTTGGACTTCAATTACAATTACGATTCTATTTCCTCTGAGCAAATATTCCTCTCCAAATTATTCACGAGATTCGTTTCAGTGTTTTATGTTGTATAGTGTGAAGCAGAGCCATACAATTACAATTACAGTTCTATTTCCTTGAATTTTACTCTCAAAATACACCCCAATCTTGTAATTTCAGCTAATATTCTTGAGTGTTTCCGTGGAATTTTATACTCCCCAAATTTCAACTTGATATTCTTAACTATTTAGAAAATAATAGCCAGTGATTTGCAAAGATGGGTTCTCAATAATAACTAGGTATAGAAGAAATTATGAGTCATTTTCACTAACAATAATGAATAATTCTTCACATCTAAAATTTAAGTGTAAATCAAATCTTTTGGCATACTCACTTTTCGTTGATGTTTTTTGTAGTGTGTCCTTGGCATTTTGATTCTATAGATTATACTATTCCTTAATTTTTAATTGTCTTTCAAATAGAAATAGAAGTAATTTAGAATATTTATAAATTAATAAAATAATAAACATTGTTCTTGGACGTGGACTCGCAGAAGAAAATACAAAAATTAGAGAATTCCTTAAATACATAGAAGAATAATTAGATTTTATTTAATAATTATTTTTTTCCAACCTTCTAATAACTAGAATGTCAAGTTGAGAATAATTAATATTCTTTTGATATTAATGGAGAAAATGGTTACATTGTTGTAACTTTCTCCTAAGTTTAGGATTAGTTCCTATAGTTATGGGGTTTAGGTGTAACTTCCTATTTCCTAGTATTGTATTTAATGATGTAACCTTTGGATTGAAGGTGGAATCGAGTGAACGAGAGAAATCTCTCAAGTTTTTTGAGTGTAGTCTCCAGGTGCAGGCCACACCTGAGAGCTACATCTCTTTCTTTTCAATTCAATGCATATTTTATCTTGGTATCAGAGCTCAGATTGAGTGAGCCTCATCTTTGTCACCTGTGAGGTTGAAGTGCGTCTAGAAGCTAGCTTTCCTGTGTGGCGGAATTGCCTGTGTGGCTTGAAGTGCCTGTGTGGCTGTGTGTACATGAAAGCTCTGTGCTCGATTGAGCAGGTGGACTGCAGAACACCTGGCTCGGACTCAGAAATTTTTTTTTTCTAAGCAGAAAGGCCGATTAGCATGGATTTTGCGCTGACAGTCACGCCAGAAGAGGGATTAGCGCGGATTTTGAGGGATAAATCACGCTAGAGCGCGGAATTTGAGCGATAAATCGCGCTAGAGCGCGAAATTTGAGCGATAAATCGCGCTAGAGCGCGGAATTGGAGGGATAAAACGCGCTAAGCGTGGATTTTTCGCTCGGGGTAGCGCTAAGGAGATCCATGAACAACGTGAACTTCATTTGGCGGTTTGCAAATGGAGCAGATTGGCGGAGTTGTAGATCAGTCTGGGAGAGACAGATCGGGAAAGCGCCAGAGGAGATATGCGGGAAACCTCGACTTTGTTTGGCGATATGCAAGGAGAGCAGGATCGGCGAAGTGGCAGATCAATCCGGAAGAGGTGGATCGGATAAATTGTGATCAGATCGTTATTTCGGCTGTGTTGGAAACGCCAAATTTGCTTATTAGAGCGGGAGTGCCAAACACTACAGATCGGTAGCAGAGGTGACAGATCGATCTGACAGGTATTTTTTTTGCTGTTGTTCTTAAGTAGATTCACAATGAGTAACACGATGGAATCTTACCTTAACGAGTCTGCTAAACTCAACGGATCTAACTTCACGAACTGGAAGTTTAAGATCCAGACTCTGCTCGAAGGTGCGAATGCTTGGGCTATAGTGACAGGGGACGAGCAGAAGCCGAAAACAACCACACAAAAGGAAGACTGGGAAAAATGAGAAAACAAAGCCAAAGTCCTGCTAAAGATGTCTGTGAAATACAATGTCATTGCGCACATCAGAGATTGTAAATCGTCCGCCGAGATTTGGACGAAAATCAAAAATCTCTATGAGACCCAGAATACAAACAGAGTTTTGGCTTTGAAAAGCAAGCTATTTTCGATGAGGATGGACGAAAGGGAGTCTGCTACTACATTTGTAGCGTGAATTAAGGATGTTAAGGATGGATTGGGGGCCATTGGAGTGGCAGTGGCTGATGAAAACCTTGTTGCAATTACAATGAATGGGATGCGTGATGATTTTCAAACCTTTATCACTGGAGTCTCGGCAACGGAGAAAGCACCCACGTTTGATGATATCAGTGCGATCTTGCAGCAAGAGGAAGATCGAAGGCAGAACTTGAATCTGAACCGCCAAAGTGACGATCTCGCGCTGGTGGCAAAACGACGACTATCTAAAGGAAGGCAGTCAAAGCAGCAATCAAAGCAAAGAGGAGGAACAACACCGAAGAATCCGCATTCTCAGAAAGGTATGCTTGCAAATCATTATGAAAAGAAATGTTATTATTGTGGAAAAATGGGTCATATACAGAGAGATTGTTATCATAAGAAGGAGGCTGATGAGGCAAGGAGGAGACAGGTAAACCCAAAACACAGAGGATATTTTTTTGAAGAAGAAGACTTCAGTCATGAATTTCGACTGTTCACAGTCGACTGTGCCCTTTCAGCATCAAATGAAGATGACATCTGGTATGTCGATTCCGGAGCATCCTCTCACATGACAGGTAATAAGGAATTTTTTGATAATCTTGAAGAAATTATAAATGGATCAAAAATATATCTAGCGGATGATAATGGATATCAGATTAAAGGTCATGGGGTTATTTCAGTCAAATTACCAAATGGAAGAATTAGTCACCTTTCAAATGTTTGATATGTACCTGGAATAAAGAAAAACCTGATATCTGTATTCATAATGGCTGATCAAGATATGCATGTCGAATTATTCAAGACTCACTGTGTGATAAAGGATTGCAGGAATGAAATTGTTGCAACAGGCATGCGAGTTGGAAGCCTATACAGGTTGGATGCAAAAAGTATACCAAAGTAAGCCATATTTGCAGGAGAGTCGACAGCTGAACAGCTCTGGCATCAGAGGATTGGTCATCTAAATCTGCAGGATCTTATGTTGTTACAAAAGAAAGGTATGGTCGAAGGTCTCCCCATCTTTCGTAACATTTAGTTAAACTGTGATGGTTGTGCCTTAGGAAAGATGCAGAGAGAACAATTTCCTATGCATGATAGGAGGAGGCAAACATAAATCTTAGAACTAGTGCACACTCATGTATGTGGTCCGATGCAGACAAGGTCGCTAGGGGGAGAATACTATTTTTTGTTATTTACTGATGAATGCACTAGGTATTCATGGATTTATTTTTTAAACAAGAAAAGTCATACTTTCCAATTTTTTATAGAGTTCAAAACCGTGGTGGAAAAACAGTTTGGAAAAAGTATTAAAATTCTCCGATCTGATCAAGGAGGAGAATACAAATTAAAGGAATTCATGAAATACTGCAAAACTCATGGGATTGTTCAACAATATACAATGCCGCATACACCACAGCAAAACGGAGTTGCAGAGCGTAAAAACAGAACCTTGGTGGAGTGTGCAAGGAGCATGCTGCAAGGTAAGGGTCTATCTAAAATTTTTTAGGCAGAAGCAATAAATACTACTGTATATTTGAAAAATAGAAGTCCTACTAGGTGTCTTGGCTTCAAAACCCCTTTTGAAGCCTTATATGGATTTAAACCAGCAGTAAACCACTTAAGAGTCTTTGGGTCAAAGGCATTTGCACATGTACCCAAAGCTGATAGAAAGAAATTAGACCCTAAGGCAGTTAAATGCATCTTAGTTGGTTAGGGCACGGAGTTTTAAGCATACAAATTGTTCAATCCTGAGTCTCGTAAGACATTTGCAAGTAGAGATGTAGTCTTTCATGAACAGGTACAGGAAAGGAAAGCTGATGTTGGAGATGATTGGCACATTCCATTGCTGTTGGAGGAAAGCAGCGAGGATGAGAGGTAGCAGGAACAGGAGTAGAAAGAAGAGAATGAAGAAGAACATCAAGAAGGTGAAAGAGCAGATCCAGTTATTGCAGAGGAAAACAAATTTTAGGTAAGTCCCCTACCAAGGAGGTCAGGTAGGAAGACTCAATTACCATTGAAGTTGAGAAACTATGCTTTGATGTCAAAAGTTTTGAACATTGTAGAACCCTCTAATTATAAAGAAGCTAGTCAATTTAAGGAATGGAGAGCTGCAATGGATGAAGAAATGAAATCAATTTTTAGAAATGATACTTGTAATTTAGTTGAGCTGCCCAAGAATAAAACACCTATAGGATGCAAGTGGCTGCTTAAACTAAAAATGAATGCAGATGGAAGTATAGATAAGTTAAAAGCAAGGTTGGTTGCAAAAGGATACTCACAGGAGGAAGGTATAGATTGATGATACTTTTGCACCTGTAGCAAAGCTAAATACAATCAGAATGCTTATTGCTTTAGCTACTAAATATAATTGGGAATTACACCAGCTTGATGTTAAATCTACATTTTAAATGGTGATTTAAAAGAAGAAATTTACTTAGTACAGCGAGAAGGATATGTAAAGCAGGGGCAGGAACATCTTGTTTGCAGATTGAAAAAGGCTTTATATGGTTTAAAGAAAGCACCCAGGTCTTGGTATGAAAAAGTCGATTCTTTCTTTATAGAGTATGGTTTCCATAGAAGTTTAAATGACCCAAATTTGTATACCAAGTACAATAATCAGGGGCAGATTATTTTGATTTCCTTGTATGTGGATGACATGATTATAACAGGAAATGCATTTGATTTAATCAAAGGAATCAAAAGGCTTATGGCACAAGTTTTGGAAATGAAGGATCCCGGAAGCCTTCACTATTGTCTAGGATTAGAAGTATTCAGAGATACTGGGCAAACTTTTCTTACCCAAGGGAAGTATGCTAGAAATCTGTTAGAAAAGTTTGGGATGGATCGGTGTAGATCAGCAGCAACACCTTTGCAGCATAATCTGAAATTAAGCAGTGATGATGGCACTAAGGAGGTAGATGCCACAATGTACAGACAGCTGGTTGGCAGCCTGATATATCTTACAAAAACCAGACCTGACTTGGCATATTCAGTTAGTGTGTTGAGCCAATTCATGTCGAAACCGCTTGAAAGTCACTGGACATCAGCAAAAAGTGTGTTGAGGTATCTTTGTGGTACTGTTCATTTTGGTATTTTATACACTGATGTATCTGATGTTACTCTAGCAGGCTTTTAAGACTCAAACTGGGCAGGTAACCTGGATGATCGGAGGTCCATCATAGGTTATGCATTCAACATAGGTTTCGGGGCCATAACTTGGAGCAGTAAGAAACAAAGTACTATAGCTTTGTCATCATGTGAAGCTGCGTATCAAGCATTGTGTGCAACAACATGTGAAGCGATCTGGTTGAGGAGACTTCTCAAAGATGCAGGAAAAGAACAGAAGCAACCCACTTCTATCAAAAGCGACAACGAGAGAACCATCAAATTAGCATACAATCCAGTGTTTCACAAAAAACCAAGAATATAGACACTCAGTTCCATTTTGTTAGAGAAAAAATACAGTCAAATGAAATTGCTATTGAATATTGTAAAACTTATGACAATGTGGCTGATATTTTTACAAAGCCTCTTGCACGAGTGAAATTTGAATTGTTTAGAAAGATGCTAGGAGTTCAGGAGAACCCTTTCTCCATTAAGGGGGGGAGTTGAGAATAATTAATATTCTTTTGATATTAATGGAGAAAATGGTTACACTGTTGTAACTTTCTCCCTAGTTTAGGATTAGTTCCTATAGTTATGGGGTTTAGGTGCAACTTACTATTTCCTAGTATTGTATTTAATGATGTAACCTTTTGATTGAAGGTGGAATAGAGTGAACGAGAGAAATCTCTCAAGTTTTGTGAGTGTAGTCTCCAGGTGCAGGCCACACCTGAGAGCTACATCTCTTTCTTTTCAATTCAATGCATATTTTATCTTGTCAAACCACAACAAGAATAAGGTATTTTCAATTAATATTTTCAATATTCTATGTTAAATATCTCAAAGCCATATGCCTTTACTTTGTCATAGGTGTAGTTTGTATCTATCCTCTAAGCTCTTCTCTTCATGGAAACCTAATCCTTTCATTTCAGTTTTAGTTAATATATTTAACACTGTAAAGATTTAGTTTTATGAGAGTGGTTTTTACTGATTTTTTTTAGTTGGGCTTAATTTATTATTGTAATTTTATTGTTCCAATTTGTATTTCACTCCTTTTAGATTATTACATTTATTTATTGATTTACTTTATCTTTGTGAAAGTTTGTGGTTTTATTTAAATTGGTTTCTTACTTTTACATTTATATGCTGTGAGTTCTTTCTTGATTAAAAATATAGTTGACTTAACCTATGCCTCTCAGAATGGATGGGCCCTCCAATTATATTTTTAAATTTTACAAATATATTTTTCATTTAGAAATATATTTTTTTGTTTATGTCTTATAAGATATGGTACATTTAAGTTTTATTATTATTGGATTTCTCTACATGAATTTCAATTATATTTTTATATCTTACAAATATTTTTTTTCATTTAGAAATATGGTTTTATTTATATCTTATAACTAATGTTACATCTTCTTTTTACATTAGAATTGTGGTTAAATTCAATGTATTTTAAATTGTATATTCATACATTTAATTTATTCTAACTAAATTTTGTTATATTTGAATTTTTATTAATGGTATTTAATTTAATTTGTTTTTGAATGATTTCTTTATTAATGTTGTTTAGTTTAATTTAATTTTTCAAATGATTTTCAAATTTAAATATTTAATATGTTATTTAAGTTCAACACTATATTTATTAATGGTACAATGATGTATGATATATTTTTTTAATTAAAATAACATAATGTACAAAGGAAAATGTTTGAATTTATATAATATAAAGTGATAATGCTCTTAAATTTAAATATTTATGATAAAATTAGATTGTAATGTAAATATTTTTTAAGATTGCTTTTGAATATATATTTTATTAAGATTTTCAACTACAACATATTTATATATAAACTTTTAGTAATCTACATTGTGTTAGACTAGGAAAGACTAAGCTAGAGTGGGTTAGGATAGACTAAATTAAACTAGGCTACACAAGGATAGAATAAGTTAAGCTAGGTTAGGAAAGGCTAGGTTAGGTTAGGCTAGGATAGGCTAGGAAATGTTAGGCTAGGTTAGGTTAGGTAAGGTTAGATTTGCCTAGGTTAGCCTAGGTTAGGTTAGGTTATGCTAGGCTAGGGTAGGCTAGGTTAGGTTAGCTTAGGCTAGGTTGGGCTAGGGTAGCTTAGGTTAGGCTAAGGTAGGTTAGGCGAGGCTAAATTAGATTAGGTTAGGTTACGCTAGGATGGAGTGGGCTAGGATAGGCTAGAGTAGACTAGAGTAGCGCAGGTTAGTATAGGTAGCTAGGTTAGTCTAGGCTAGAGTAGGTTAGGGTAGAGTAGGCTAGGCTAGGCTAGAGTAAGCTAGGGTAGGCTAGAGTAGTCTAGGCTATGCTAGGCTAGAATAGGCTAGGTTAGGCTAGGAAAGAGTAGGATAGGCTATGCTAGGCTATGCTAGAGTAGGCTAGGCTAGGCTCTACTAGGTTATAGTACGGGAGAGTAGGCTAGGGTATAGTAGTTTAGAGTCGGCTAGGCTAGGCTAGGCTAGGCTAGAGTGGGCTAGGTTAATCTAGGCTAGAATAAGTTAGGCAAGGCTAGCCTAGAATAGGCTAGGCTAGGCTAGAGTAGGCTAGGCTAGGCTAGGCTAGGATAGGTAGAGTAACAGTCTGGAAGCCAGATAGGTAACGTGTAAGGAAGAAAGCCAGGCAACGTGGAAGTGGGGTTTGTCTTAGGCATTTTGTAAGGCATAATCCCCGACCGTACTTGGCAGTTTGCTCATAAGCCCCGGCCATACTTGTCGGACTTGGCCTTCAATCCATTCGTGAGGAAGCGAGAAGCTACTCTCTTTTGGGCTAAGGGTCCTAAGACACAATCCAACCAAAGGGAGAGTTGGGAGAGACAGATATCGTTGCTCGACCAAAGGGAGAGTAAGGATGGATATTAACACCCTTACTTACCGTGTTGGAAGGCAAAGCCTGACCTCACACCCACTCCTATTGATGGGTTGGAAGGTGAAGCCTGACCTCCCTCCATCCATGGGCGCATCCTTACCTTCCCTCCATCCATTTCTCTATTGCTCCTTGTACCCTTTCCTCGATATAGTAATTGACTCGATAGAGATAGTCACCCGAAAGACTTACTCTGACTCTTAAGGGAGCTCTGCTCAGGTTTTACAGAATTCCATCCGTAATAACTAAACTCTACGGCACCGACGAATCGAACCCCTTTGAACCATATAAAAACTACTGCAACGTATATAACGCGCCTGGATCAAGGCCGAAGGCGAAGGCAAGTCCCCATTCCTATGATCACTCCTATTCCCTTGCACCCAGGCCCACTTCCATAGCGGACATGCCAGTAGTTGATCCATCCAAGTGTTGATGTCAGCCTTAGAAGAATTAATCAGGTATACTGGAAGTGCAGTATACGGAAAACAATATGGATAGGAAAGAACGCTCGATTCCTTATTTAGGGCCCAAGCAACTCCTTATTCATTTTCCTTCTCGACCCAAGGAAAGAAATAAGCGAACTTGAGCTCGCCCTGGCAGATCGGCCTTCCCTTCCTTTTCGACTTGCCTCCATTCTTCGAACTGCTAATATACCCGAAGGTACTGGCATTCTGGCAAGCGGGCATGGGATTACCCTTTCTTTGGTGCAGAAAGAGAAAACATAACTCCATAGATCATTAGACAAAGTGTTTATTTAACGTATTAACTCATACGATTTCGGCCATTAGCTAGGTATCTAAGCTGTGGGTGAATCTAATGCATCTGGGCCTCTAACATTGATGCTGGGTGATCAATTAGATCATTCAGTGATTTCATATAAAAACCATAACTTATACTGCTTATCGAACTAGGAGATCAACACCTGGGACTTTGACTCGGTAAACGAGGTAAATCACAGGTTCTTCTACAGGAGGAAAGGATGCTCGCTCTATTGCTTTCACTTAGCTAGAGATCAATTGGTTCTGGTTAAAAAACGATTGCTTCAACGGATGCTTCCTCTTATGCGACTTATGGTTCGATTCCGATCGTTTCTGTTCTCATAACCATAATAAAATCATAATTACGTATATAAGAAAAGAAGACCAAATCTTGGCACAAGATTCCATAGGAGAAGGGTTGCGTAGGGAGCTGGCATCGTTCAAGGGAAAGCATTGGAAAGGCTTTTTATATGGAATCAAATTCCCTAGAAGTTCCTTTAAAGGTACCTTCAAAAGTAATCCATTTTCCTCAAACTATATATAAAGTATATAAATCCCAATAACCGAAGGGAGTGATAACCTCCCCATCCGAGCGAAGGGACGGAGTCACTCCACTATTCATATGGTGAGGGATTCTTAGCCACGCTGGGCTACCTAGCGTAAAGGAGGTAGCCCAGCGGACTGACTAGCTGTAGGTGAGAGCTATAGCGTACAGTAGGTTATGAGCCCCAGATTGAGGAGGAGGCTAAAGTGCGTGGGGTCAAGCCCTAGTGAGGCTACTGGGAAGGCACTTATAGGGGCCTAAACGTGGATTCGAAGGGTAAAGCCAAGCGAGTGTATTAGCCAAGGTAATAGCTATAGCGTAATAGCCCATAGAAGGAGGTTGGGCTTATCACCTCACCCCAGCCTACTAGCTGTAGGAAGGTGAGATCTACTCCCCAGCCCAGTGTGTTTGGCTAAGCCAGTGGATCCAGGCTACATTATCTATGTGAGCATGCATTTTTAGTAGCTCTAGGTGTTGGGATAACCTAGGGAGAGATATAAATTTTATATCTAATTTCTTCCAGTCAAATTAATGGTTCAAATGAAGATGGATACCTTTGATCCCAATTCCTGTCAATATAACAAAATGCATGCCTACCATCGTTTGGCTGGAATCAAATAAAATCCTCCCTTTGGTGCGTAGAGTCAGTTGTTTCCAGTTCCTCTCTTTGGCTAGTTGATCGAGTTTACTTTATATAAGTGAGCATTAGGAGCTCCTGGTGGAGGGCTAAAACCAAGCTTGGCAGCTAGTTATTCCCCAGTATAAGAGGTAAGGGGTAAGCAAACTCCCTATTCCCCGAAGCTATAGTATAACGGGGCAGGGTCAAGGGTCCAGTAAAACCATGAAACCTTCTTTCTCTTTCTACACTAACCATACCATGGATTTGTTTAGGGTGTTGCAACTAGCATATTAACAGTTTTAGGCCTTCGTTCATTAGAGCTTAACGCACGCTATAGATCGGTACCTTATCTTTGGTAACTTCGTGAAGACAAAGGGGAAGGAAGAGCTAAATAAAAAATAAAGCCCCGCGTTTTATTACTCTAATACCACATGAAACAATAGGATATGATGGTCAATTAACCCATATGAGTACCTACAGGCAGGAGAGAGGTCTGTGAGATAGTCAGGCGGTACATACAGCATGCATTTGGACGTGGGTGGTGGGAAATAGATCCTATCGCTTGGAACCCAAAGGCCCATCAGCACAGGTTACTCTACCAAACCCAACTAGATCTTATCGCTTCAAGAACAAGGGAAGGGCTATATGGCTATTCAAGATCCCCAGTTTCATTGGTTATAAACACTTGCATTACGAGAGGAAAAGGGAAAGGTTTCATTACATCGCCTCATTAGTGCCGACCTATGGGAAAGAAAGAGGTTGGAAAGTGAGTTGGGCTTCACATCCAGCATTAGGATAGGAGGACCTGGGATAATGAAGTTTAGACTAAGACCCCTCTGTTCCAGGTGTTATAACCTAATTTTCGGATGGATGATTAGAATCTTGCTTGGATGGATAGATTCTCCTCTTGGAATGTTATCCCCTTTCTTTGAGGATATATAGAAAACAGTCTTATCGAAGGGAAGGCAGGGAGCATACTTAGCTACACTCAGACATCCGGCTACATACAATAGGGACACTCTTACCCATTCATACGCATTCACAGGACAAACATAAGCTACTCCTTCTTCGGCAGCTGTCATACCCCCTTACAATCAGTCATACGAGTGTTACTAGACTAGACCATACCAAGACTATGCGAACCAGTAAAATCAAACAGGCAGAGTTGCCAGAGCGGCCTGCAGAGAGCCTCTTTTTCATTGGTTTACGAAGCCAAATCGTAGTCGTAGATAAAGTACTCTCGCCCGGCCCGCCCTACACCCTATATTTATTCCCTCAAAGCCATTTAAGCGAATTATTATTACTGACCGAACAATAGTTCGGCGTGCCCGCAATCCGAATCCACTTTCTTTCAGAGTTAGGATATAGTTGGAAATAGACATCATTTTGGGGTTTTATATATTGCTCAAGGCTGTCCCAAATAGAGTTTGAACACTCACTCATCATATGGGTAAGGGAAGCTCAAGGTTGTTTCATTATCATTCTTTATATATGTAATTATGCTTTAGCATCGTATGGGATTCGACCCTAATCGATCGTACCATAATATTGTATACAAAGAAATAAAAAAAGAAGTATTACTTTATCTTGATGGTAATAAATATATGGGCAATTAACCCTGCTATTTTTACCCCGTAAACCCTCTGCCTAGTTCTTTAGCTATTTATCACCCGCGAAGTCAATCAAAACAAAATAAGTAGTTACACTCAAGGCGAACATCACTCTAAAGGCCCCCTCCCTATACATGTTAAGTACAGAATTAGCAATATTACACGCCATAGAATAACGTACTAACAGAACGACCAGACCACTTTATACTTATACCAGCCAGATAGATCTTCAACAACAAATTCCATAAACCACCTATCTGGGGGAAAGGGCGGAACTAGATGCTTCTCCCCGGCCGAATACTTTATACGACCCCATAACATACCTTGAGATAACATCCCTTTATCCAAGGCGATCAACTTGGTAAGCAAGCACCTATCGGCCCCCTACTTTCTTCCATAGTAGCAAGCTACCTTATTGGGGGTTTTCCTAAGAAGGAAGTGGTTCATTTGATCCTTCCTTTCCCAATCTACCCAGCCGGGAGGACCAGTCGGTATCTCATATACATAAGTGTCGGGGTCGGGAAGACTTATGCATAGCCATAAAAGGTGGAGACCTACCCTATGTATGTATGAAATAAAGAATTAGCTAGGGTGAGGGTGAGCTTGCCGAACTCTCGTCCAACACCTTTTAGTTACTTATTTGAGATCCCAATAAGTCAAATGAAACGTAGTAGCTTGTCCGCACCGGGCAAGGTCTGGCAGGGCTTGCTTGACGTTAGGAAGCAAGGTGCGAAGCCACTTGTCCCTCCGGGGGCAAGGTAATTTATTGCTTGCCCGCACGGGGCAAGGACCAGTAGGGGCTTGCTTGACATTAGGAAAGGTGCAAGGAACGTAGTGCTTGATTGACATTAGGAGAGCAAGGAACCCGACAGGGGGCTCGACTGATAAGGAGAGGATGCGGAAGCAGGCTGACTAACAGAAGGATTGGAAGTTCCTTGACGTTAGGAAAGCAAGGACCGGAGGGGCTGCACTTCTAGTGCAAGGAATGTAGTGCTGCTTGATGTTAGGAAAGCAAGGACCGACAGGGGGCTCACTGATATGGAGAGGTGCGGAGCACGCTCGACCACCGCCCCCCACCCAATAAGAATCAAGGGCCCTCTCCTGGGGGTCGAGCGTTCATTACCTACCCTATAATTTATTTAGGAATGGGGCCACTCACTATTCATATGGTGAGGTGCGTAAGCACACTCGACTGTCCAGGAGAGGGTGCGTTAGCACACTCACTATTCATATTGGTGAGGGGTCACTCACTATTCCGATGGTGAGGGCCGGCAGGGCTCTCAATATAAGGAGAGGACTTGAATCCAATTGATTTGCTGCCATAATGACATATATCATGAGAGTGATTTCCTAGAAGCAAATCCTGAATGCTATGCTGATACCGATCCCATCCACAAATCTCGATACTAGTCTCCGAACCCTACCTAGCTTCATAAATATTCATGCCAACAAGTCGTGCGATCAGGCCAGTCAGAAGGGCAAGGGCAGAGGGAGGAAAGGCAAGTTGACCCAGTCGATAAAGCAGTCGACTCAGTAGATCCTATAGACCCACCCATAGCCATAAAGCAAGCCAAACCAAAAATCTCGCCATCAAGGTAACCCACCAGCTTAAGCCAGGAGCCAGCAACATTGCTTCTACCAATCCCAACATCATAGGTTAACGATTACCTGCCTGCAGGTGGTATAATTTGTAATACCTAAGGTAGGTTACGGGCATTGAGCATTTGACTAAGCAAACCATTAGCACTTGGGTCATTTTATAAAGCCAACCAGACGCATATTGGGTTGTTTTATAAAGCCAACTAGATGCACCTTGATAAGGCATGGAGCGTTTGACTAGATAAACCAGAGGTAGTAATGGGTGTTTGACTTTCGTTTTGGATTGGGGAATAAAAGCTTTCACTATTGATTCTTCTTAAACTGTCTCTACCTCTCTTGTCTCTCCGCCTGCTGGTGGTGTCCCCGTCCCTGATGCTGCCTTCCCCCCTCCTTCTATTCTCTCCGGCTATCTATGTGACACACGATACAAGATGGATGGTTAGCAAGGTATTTAGCATGGGTATAAGGTATCTATGATCGCTTTCAAAACCACATTAGTGCACTATCGTTTTGTTCTAATTAGTGTGCAACACAACTTGTAGTTCAACCAGCTCTGTTAGTGGCAGCAATAAGAATAAATTAGCTTTGGCACTTAATTCAATAGTTATCCATGGAGTGAAAGCCCCGTAGTGTTGTTTCCTAGAAATATGCTATCTTCATGTTGTTGTTTACTTAACACCAAAAAGAGAAAGAAGTAGGAAGTTTGAGGTTATATTCTTCACCTTTGATGGATGGTAGTGATGTGATTATCTGGTCTCTAGGTTTAGAGAGCATTGGTCTAGCTGTATAGAGAGAGAAGGTGTGAGTATGAGCGGTCTGGAGTATGAGCAAAATGACTCTGAGTATGATGGCTGGGGATAGAGCAGATCTACAACGGTAATCAAAAACTAGATGGGCAGCAAGAGAGGTTGAGTGAAGCAGGCAGCAGAAAGGTCGATGGAAGGCATGGAAGACCTTCCCCGACTGATAAGGGAAAGCGTCTCCTTTCCCTCGGAAGAGAAAGACCTCCGGACCTTATATAGTTTCGCAAAAAGCAGTGGATCCATATGCAAGAGTAGATTCAGTAGTTGAAGAATCAGATCCTTTAGCATCAGTTGATCCAGTCAAAAAAGCAGTCGATCCAGCTTGCTTTGATGCTCGATATTCAATGTGTGCTTCCCCTGATCTGTTCCCCTTATTTATATGTACCCCATCCAATGGATGTGTTCCCACGGTGCGTTCCTCTGATCTATGTGTTCTCTTCATTGGGATTTTCATCACTACCCTACGGGACCTACGGCAATAGAAAAGAGAATATAATAGCAGTACCCATAGGGCCCTACAGGGAATACAAATAGCACCGGGGAAGGTTTCAACCTAAAGGTGTCAATTGAGATCGATGATTCTTATTTGTTTCAATGAGCTAGGTATGAGTGACGTGAGGTTGGTGTATAGCGCCAGATATTCTGGTATGTAAGAATTACGATTAGATGTGCTCCGATGGTATGGTTCTTGGACATGGAGATGGGGTATAGGTTCTCTTTCTTTTATACAATTTCTTTACTTCGCTATGACGGGTGTACCCTTGGGAAGGGTTAAGGACGGGCATAGGGATGGAGCCTGGTGCATGGTCCTTGGGCATGTATGTTTG
The DNA here is from genome assembly GCA_000404065.3 of Pinus taeda. Classification (NCBI taxonomy): domain Eukaryota; kingdom Viridiplantae; phylum Streptophyta; class Pinopsida; order Pinales; family Pinaceae; genus Pinus; species Pinus taeda. Next base: position 27,145 of record APFE031691092.1, read on the forward strand.
ATTGACTTCGTAGTATCGGTCCTTCATCGTTGCAATTGGTAATGAATGGGAAATAAATGTGTTTGTTTCGTTATTCCTTGAAGCATAGACAACAGGCTTAAAAGGTCCTCACCCCAGTAGTGATAGGAGGGTGAAGGTTCAATTTACTTATTGGGTTGCCCTCTTCAAAATAAGTAACTAGCTTTTGGTCGAGCCTGACGATCGTGAATCATGCTCCTCCTCCAACTTGATAAACATAAGCTCCTGGTGCTTAGGGTATTTTCTATTGATTCGTTTAGGCCTGTTGGTGAATGAAAGTAGGTGGTCCCGTGTTCTCTGCCGACGAGTAAGAATCCAATATGGAAACTTTAGTTTCTCTCAATCTAAGGAGAGGAGGCGTAAGCAGGCTCTCAATCTAACCCCCCCCCAAATAGTCAATTTAACTTTAGTGCTGACCATAAGCCCCCCCACCAATAAAGTAAAACCCTAACAGGATGGCTCGCCATAAGCCCCCCACCCAAAAGTAAACCCTATACGGACAGGCTCGGACTGATAACGAGAGGACCGCGAGGGGGGCTTTTTTCAATTTCTTTTTAGGAGCCCCACCCCCAAAATCCCAAAAATTAAAAAGTTTTTTTTTTTTTTCAAAAATTTTTTTTCCAACCTTTAAAGGTTTGCTGCCATAAGGTGTCGTTAGGCCGCTCGCCATAAGGGAGGGGAGAGGACCGGAGGGGGCTCCCAATCTAACCCCCCCCACCCAAATAAGTAAAGTTGAAATGGCAACGGGGCTCTCATCTAAGGAGAGGAACTTTTAGTGACTCGACACCCCGCTAAGTTACTTATTTGGAGGGGGCCCCAAAAGTCGAAATTGAAACGATAGCGCTTGTCCGCACCTCTTCCTAATGGGAAGGCAAGCTTACGCAACTATTCCCCTAGATACGGAGATGGGAGATTGGAGATGGGAGACCAGAGAGCAGGTGGTAGGTTGATCAGTTAATGATTCCTTCCCCAACATGATGGGACTAGGCTCTGTCCTTCCCTGATCTAGTGGTACGACTGGTGGTATGAATGGGTATTTCCTTCCTCGATCTGATGGTACGATCAAGAAAATCCCTGCACTAGGAAGCGCAAGACCCTCCGGACCTTCCTTCCCTTACCTTAGGGTGGGTAGGGCTAGACTTTCCAACAGCGGCACCAACGCAGTACATTGACTCACAAACCAATCACCAATTTCTTCTCTACTACTAGGCATTCATCATCCTTGGATGCTAGGAGAGCTTCCACCATAACTTCCACTTCATCTCTAGTTTTGTCTCTGTCCTTAGTGGGCAAATTCAAAGGCTACCATGGATCACTCCCCAGGGGACCATCAGTCTAGGCCATTCTCAAGGAGACATTGGGAGACAGGCTCTTAGCTAGGCTAAGTTAGAGTAGGTTAGGGTATATTAGGCTATGCTAAGCTAGGCCAGGCTAGAGAAGTCTTGAGTACGTTAGGCTAGAGTCGGTTAGACTACGCTAGAGTAGGCTACGCTAGTTTAGGCTAGGATAGAGTAAGTGAGGCTAGGCTAGGCTAGGCTAGTTTAGGCTAGGCTAGGCTAAGTGAGGCTAGGTTAGGCAAGGCTAGTTTAGGCTAGGCTAGAGTAAGTGAGGCTAGGTTAGGCTAGGCTACGGTAGATTAGGGTGGGTTAGGCTAGGTTAGGCTAGGTCAGGTTAGCTTAGAGTAGGTTAGGCTAGTTTAGGCTAGGCTAGAGTAAGTGAGGCTAGGTTATGCAAGGCTAGTTTAGGCTTGGCTAGAGCAAGTGAGGCTAGGTTAGGCCACGCTAGGGTAGATTAGGGTGGGTTAGGCTAGGCTAGGCTAGGGCAGATTAGGGTGGGTTAGGCTAGGCTAGGCTAGGTTAGGTTAGGCTAGGATAGACTAGGTTAGGTTAGGCTAGAGTAGGTTAGGCTAGAGGAGGCTAGAGTAGGCTAGAATAGGGTATGGTAGGCTAGTTTAAGCTAGGCTAGAGTAGGTTAGGCGAAGTTAGGCTAGGCTAGAGTAGTTGAGGCTAGAGTAGAGTAGGATAGGTTAGGCTAGAGTAGGCTCGAGTTGGTTGGGCTATGATAGAGTAGGGTAGGTTAGTTTAGGTTAGGTTAGGTTAGTACATGCTAGAATAAGTTAGGATAGGCTAGGTCAAGCTAGGTTAGGTTAGGCAAGAGAAGCTTAGGCTAGAGTAGGCTAGGCAAGGATAGTTTAGGTTAGAGTAGGCTAGGCTAGAGTAGGTTAGGGTAGGTTGTAGTAATCTAGGCTAGGCTACTGTAGATTAGGCTAGGCTAGTGTAAGCTAGGCTAGGTTAGGCTAGCCTAGAGTAGGGGCTACACTAGGCTCCCTATGTTAGAGTAGGGTCTATGCTAGGTAAAGTTAGGCTAGGCTAGATTAGTTGAGGCTAGAGTAGAGTAGGGTAGGTTAGGCCAGTTTAGGCTAAGGTAGGCTAGAGTAGGCTAGGCGAGAGTAGGTAGGTTAGGCTATAGTAGGCTAGGTTAGAGTAGGTTAGGTCAGAGTAGGCTAGGCTAGAGGAGGCTTGGCTAGGCTAGAGTAGGCTACGCTAGAGCAGGCTAGAGTAGGTTAGGTTAGGCGAGAGTAGGCTAGGGTAGCTTAGGTTAGGCTAGGGAAAGGGTAGGTTGGGTTAGGCTATGTTAGGCAAGGTTAGGATAGGCTAGGTTAGGCAAGAGTAGGTTAGGAAAGGTTATGTTTGGTTAGGCGAGTTTAGGTAAGGCTAGGCAAGGTTAGGAAAGGCTATTTTAGGCTAGTTTAGGCAAGGCTAGGCTAGACAAGGTTAGGTTATGTTAAGCTAGGTTAGGCTAGGCTAGGCGAGGTTAGTCTAGTCTAGGTTAGGCTAGGTTAGGCTAGGCTAGGCAAGGTTAGTCTAGTCTAGGTTAGGCTAGGCTAGGTTAGGTTAGGTTAGGTTACGTTAGACTTGTCTATGCTAGCTTAAGTTCACCTAGGTTAGGTTAGGCTAGGTAGTCTAGGTTAGGCTAGGCTATGTTAGGTTAACTTAGCTTAGGCTAGCCTACGATAGAGTAGGTTAGGTTAGGCTAGAGTAGGCTCGAGTAAGCTAGGCTATGATACAGTAGGGTAGGTTAGTTTAGGCTAGGCTAGGTTATTCCAAGCTAGAATAGGTTAGGTTAAGCTAGGTTAGGGTAGGAGAGAGTATGTTAGTCTCGAGTAGGCCAGGCTAGGCTAGGTTAGGTTAGATTAGGCTAGGCTAGAGTAGGCTTGGGTAGGTAGGAGTAGTGTAGGCTAGGCTAGGCTAGAGTAAGTTAGGGTATAGTAGGTTAGAGTGTGTTATGCTAGGCTAGAGTAAGCTAGAATAGGCTATGCTAGAGTAGGATAAGCTAGGATAGAGTAGGCTAGGCTTCACTAGGATAGAGTAAGCTAGAGTAGGCTAGTATGTTGGAGTATTCTAGGCTAGTGTAGGCTAGCCTAGGGGCTAGGCTAGGCTAGAGTAGGCGAGAGTAGGCTAGGTTATGTTAGGCTAGGCTAGAGTAGGCTAGAGTAGGCGAGAGTAGGCTAGGTTATGTTAGGCTAGGCTAGAGTAGGCTAGAGTAGGCTAGGCTAGAGTAGGCTAGGTTAGGCTAGGCTTGGCTAGGTTACGGTAGGAAAGGCTAGGTTAAGCTAGGCTACAGTACATTAGGCTAGGCTAGTCCATAGTAGGCTAGGGTATAGACTAGGCTAAGTTAGAGTAGGCTTGGCTAGACTGGGCTAGACTAGGCTAGGCTAGTGTAGGCTAGGTCAGAGTAGGCTAGGCTAGCTAAGGGTGGGCTAGATTCGACTAGGCTAGGCTCGAGTAGTCTAGGCTAGGCTACAGTAGACTAGGCTAGAGTAGGCTAGAGTAGGTTAGGCTAGGCTAGGCTAAAGTAGCCTAGACTAGGCCAAAGTAGGTTAGGCTAGACTAGACTAGGCTAGGCTAGGCTAGGCTATGCTAGGCAAGGCTAGGCAAGGCTAGGAAAGGCTAGAGTAGGGTAGGTTAGGCTAGGTTAGACTAGGCAAGAGTAGCTTCGGCAGGTTTAGGTTAGGCTAGGTTAGGCTGGGCTAAGATTGTTTAGTCTAGGCTAACATTGTTTAGTAGGCTAAGCTAAGATTGTTTAATCTAGGCTAGAGTAGGTAAGGCTAGCCGAGGCTAGAATAGGTTAGGATAGGATAGGCTAGGATAGAGTAGTTTAGGCTAGAGTAGAGTAGGATAGGTTAGACCACGTTAGGGTAGGTTAGGTTAGGCTAGAGTAGGCTAGAGTAAGCTAGGCTAGAGTGGATTAGGCTATGCTTGAGTAGGCTAGACTAGGCTAGTTTATTCTAGGATAGAGTATGTTAGGCTAGGATAGAGTGGGTTAGGCTAGGTTACGCTAGGCTAGAGTAGTTTAGGCTAGATAGAGTAGGTTAGGTTATTTTAGGCTAGACTAGGCTAGACTAGGTTACCCTAGGGTATAATAGGCTGGGGTTTAATATGGTAGAGTGGGCTAGGCTAGGCTAGAGAAGGCCAAAGTAGGCTAGGCTAGAGTAGGATAAGCTAGGATAGAGTAGGCTAGGCTTGTCTAGGCTATAGTAAGGTAGAGTAGGCTATGCTAGAGTAGGCCAGAGTAGCTTGGAGTAGGCAAGACTAGGGTAGAGTGGGCTAGAGTAGGTAAGACTGTTAGGCTGCACTAGAGTAGGCTAGAGTAGGAAAGGCTAATGTAGGCTAGACTAGAGTATGCTAGGCTAAGATAGGCTTGGATAGGGTAGGGTAGGCAAGGCTAGGTTAAGCTAGGTTAGACTAGATTAGGCTACACTGGATTAGGCTAGGCTAGGCCATAGTAGGCTAGGCTCTATGCTAGGCTATGCTAGAGTAGGCTAGGCTAGGCTAGTGTAGGCTGGGATGGAGTAGGCTAGGCTAAGCTAGAGTAGTTTAGGCTAGGATAGAGTAGACTAGGCTAGAGTAGGTTAGGATAGACTAGGTGATGCTAAAGTAGGCCAGGATGGGCTAGAGTAGCCTAGGCTAGACTAGACTAGGCTAGTCTAGGCTAGGCAAGGCTAAGCAAGGATAGAGTAGGCTAGGGTATGCTAGGTTAGGCTAGGGTAGGCTAGGTAAGCCTAGAGTAGGTTAGGGTCGTCTAGGTTAGACTAGGTTATGCTAGGAAAGAGTAGGTTTTGATAGATTAGGTTATGCTAGGTTAGTATAAGCTAGGGTGAGCTAGACAAAAATAGGATAGGCTACACTATAGTAGACTAGGGTAAGCTATAGTAGACTTGGCTAGGCTAATATAGAGTAGACTAAGGTAAGTTAGAGTATCCTAGCATGGGCTACTAAAGACTAGGTTACGCTGGGCAAGGCAAGGCTAGGTTAGGTTACATTAGGCTAGGCTAGGAAAGGTTAGGCTATGTTAAGTTAGGTTAGGTTAGGTTTCGATACGTTAGGTTAGGTTAGGTTAAGGTTATGCTAAGGATAGGGTAGGTAGGTTAGGTTAGGCTAGGCCTAAGGTTTGGGCTAGGCTTTAGCTTTAGGTTAGTTAGGCTAACATAGGTTAGGTTAGGTTAGGTTAGGTTGAGCTAGGCTAGCTAGGCTAGAGTAGGCTAAGGTAGGCTATAATTGGCTAGAGTATGGTAGGTTAGTTTATGTAGCTAGGTTAGTCTAGGCTAGGGTAGGTTAGGCTACGTTAAGCCACACTAAAGTAGGTTAGGCTAGGCTAGCGTAAGCTAGGTAGGGTAGAGTAGTCTAGGCTAGGCTAGGCTAGAGTAGGGTAGGTTGGAGTAATATAGGCTAGGTTAGGCTAGGAAAGAGTAGGTTAGGCTATGCTAGATTAGGCTAGGCTAGGCTCGACTAGGTTATAGTATGCTAGAGTAGGATAGGGTATAGTAGGCTAGGCTGGGCTAGGGTAGGCTAGTGTAAGCGATTCTAGGCTAGTCTAAGGTAGGTTATGCTAGGCTAGAATAGGTCAGGCTAGGCTAGGCCAAAGTAGGCTATGGGCTAGGCTAGCGTAGACTAGAGTAGGCTAGGCTAAGCTAGGGTAGTTTAGGCTAGAGTTGGTTATGCTATGGTAGAGTAGGGTAGGCTAGTTTAGGCTAAGCTAGAGTAGGTGAGGGTAGGTTAGGCTAGGCTAGTGTAGTTTAGTGTGGGTTAGGATAGATTAGGTTACGCTAGAGTATTTGTTGGGTCCCTATAATACTAATGATTACCCCATTACTATGGTAGTTGTACTCCTTATTAATATTGTTCTGCCCCTATTGCCCCCATATTGTTATTATTGTGCCCCATAGAATCCCTCTATTGTTAGTTTTCTGGCTTTATATTATTATTGTTAGGTCGGCTGGGTTATATTGTGACTCATTAGACTCCTATATATAGAAATGAGGTTTTGTCATTTGTATCATTGAAGAATTGTTCATTTATGTAATGTAAAGGAGGTTGCCCCCTCGAAGAGGCTGAA
>APFE031691092.1:34982-67189 GCA_000404065.3 Pinus taeda
TCTCGTAAACAATTTATCACTTGGGCAATTTTTACGGAAGAATTGATGGCACATTATGAGGATACAAAAGGCAACACTTTTTTTAGCCAATTGATAAGTCTCAAACAAAAGGGTCAATAATGGAGCACATTGAGGAGTTCCAAAAATTGAACATAAGGGCAAAAGATATTCCAGAGGAGCATAGGATTGATGTGTTCATAGGGTCTTTAAAGGATAATATCCAACATGATGTTCGCCTTTTGGAACCTGATTCATTAGAGAAGGCATTCAGGTTAGCAAGAAAAATGGAAAGCAAAATTATGGCAACCAAGAAGCATACCACTCACAACTATAAAGATGGAAGTCTCGTGCCTAGACTTACACAACCTATAAGGTCGACACCACAACAATTGGAAGAAAAAAAAGCAAAAGGGCTTTGTTACAGTTGTGATAGTAAATACACTAAAGGTCATAAGTGTGTTGAGAAGAAATTATTCTACATAGATTGTGAAGAGGAAGAAGAAAAGGAGCAAGAAAGGTCAAAAGAAGAGGATATACTCCAGGAACAAAGCCTAGATGAAGAACAAATAAATCCGACCATATCTTGTAATGCATTGGCGGGAATTACACTCCTCAAACCATCAAGATAGAAGGACAAATCAAGAAGAAAAAGGTAATAGTGTTGATTGATTCAGGAAGCACCCACAATTTTATTCATTGTAAGGTAGCAAAGAATTGAATTGCTTCCTATATCCAGCACCAGAGTGTCAAGTGATGATTGCAAATGGAGGAACAATAAATTGCTTTGGAAAGTGCCATAATATCAAGATATCCATGGGAGAATATGTATTGACTAGCCCAATGCTTTCCATTCCAATGGGAGGTGCTGATGTTGTACTAGGAGTCCAATGGCTACAATCCTTGGGTACAATAGCTTTTAATTTTCAAGAACTTTTCATCAAATTTTCTACGGAAGGAAAGGAAGTTGAATTAAGGGTATTGCAGGGAAACCAGGAAAGATAATCAGCTCTAATGGTATGACAAAGCTTCTAAAAAAGGAGCAAAGAGGTGTAATTGCACAATTATGTTCGCTAGATGTTTCCACATCGGAATCATCTATTTATCCAGATCTCCAAAAGTCCTGGACAATCATTCCAAGGTATTTGAGACTCCCAAAGGTCTCCCACCTATGCGTGATCGTGATCATACTATTCATCTGATTCCAGGAAGTGTTCCTCCAAACATCAGGCCGTACAGATATCCCTATGTCCAAAAGAGTGAAATTGAACGTATGGTTGCAGAAATGCTAGAGGCTGGTATAATTCAACCGAGTCAAAGTTCTTTTTGTGCTCCAGTAGTATTGGTGCACAAGAAGGATGGATCATGGCGCATGTTTCCGGATTATAGGGAGCTCAACAGCTCACTATTAAAGATAAGTTCCCCATTCCTGTCATTGATGAATTACTTGATGAATTGCATGGATCAATTTACTTCACCAAGTTGGATCTTCGTTCAGGATATCATCAAATCAGAATGAAGACTGAAGACATTTCGAAAACAGTGTTTAGAGCTCATGAGGGTCATTATGAATTTTTGGTCATGCCTTTTGGCCTTACCAATGCACCTTCTACATTTCAAGTTTGATGAATTCCATTTTCAAACCCTTCCTTAGAAAATTTGTGTTAGTATTTTTTGATGATATACTAATCTATAGCAAGTCTTGGAAGGATTATGTTCAACATGTTGACAGGGTGCTCAAACTATTGGAGAAGAAATAATTATATGCAAAAAGCTCCAAATGTTTCTTTGGAGTACAAGAGGTGGAATATTTCGGTACTCAGTTAGCTCATAGCTCATCTTATCATCCTCAATCTGATGGGGAAACTGAGATAGTGAACAAATGTTTGGAAGGATATCTTCATTGCTTTGTATATGATAAACAGACACAATGGGCCAAGTGGTTGCCTCCGGCTGAATGGTGGTATAACACTTCCTTCCATACTGCAGCAAAAATGACCCCATTTATGGCACTTTATGGATATCATCCATTATCCATCACATCATCTTTAAAAGAAAATTCTAAGGTTCAAGTCGTGGAAGATCACATCGAGCATCAACAACAAGTTCTCAAACTCTTAAAGGATAACCTCACTTTGGCGCAGAATAGAATCAAACAACAGGCAGATCAACATCGCAGCAAAAAAAGTTTTGATGTAGGTGACTGGGTATTTCTACAACTACAGCCATACAAACAAATGTCCCTCAAGCAAGCTAAGAAGGATAATAAATTATCACCATAGTATTATGGTCCATACAAGGTGTTACAAAATATTGGTATTATGACATACAAATTGGAGCTTCTTGCATCTCCCCGAGTGCACCCAGTTTTCCATGTTTCATGCTTAAAGATGGTTATAGGTGAGAAGATCCCAGTTCAAACAATATTGCCAGAACTTGACGAGGAAGGAAAAATCATATTGGAAACAAAAGCAGTCACAAAAACAAGAAATCGATCAATTTTAGAGTATCTCATCAAGTGGAAGAACTTAACTGCTGAAAATTCCAAATGGGAGGATGAGAATTTTATACAGAAGCATCCAGAACTAATCAAGCATTGAAGACAACACTTTTTGAAGGAAAGGGGCATGTTAGGTCCCTATACTACTAGTGTAACCCCTTATTGTTATTAGTGCAACCCCCTTATTGTATTATTGTGCCCATATAGTCCCCATGTTGTTATTATTATGCCCCATAGAAGCCCACTATTGCTATTGTCGTGCCCCTACAGAATTATTGTTACGTAGCCTCTGGTTGTATTGGGACCCCTTAGACTCCTATATATAGAAAGGAGTTCTTGTCATTTGTATCATCGAAGAATTGTTCATTTGTGTAATGTAAAGGAGGTTGCCCCCTCAAAGAGACTAATTTTTAAGTCGTTCATCTATCTTTTCTATCTTTTTGTGAGCTGGTTTCATAACATTGAAGGTATCAAAGAATGAAGGAATATCTTCATGAGATCTTAATTGGGAGATCTGGGAAAGATGATAAGAAGACAATCATCATTAATCTAACTAATAAGCAAGGTAACAAATGTCCATGAACATGAAGGTTACCTCATTCGACAACTTATGGCCTCTATGTTAGATAGAAGGCAAAAGTGTTGAAGGTTAGGGACAAACAAACAAAAAAATCAAACATGTGCGGAAAGGAAAGGGAGGTTTGGTCTTCAAACAAGACAAAATAGTCTAACTAAGATTCAATGCTATGGAGAGATTATGGAAAGAAGCTCATATCACCCGAAAGATGGAGGAAGCTGAAGAAAAGGGCCAAGGAAAGAAGGAATAACAGACCTCTACTATGATTGAGATGGTATCCCTCACAAAAGGGTCCTATCATAAGTTCCTAAATCTTTTGTTATAGATATGACCATGATAATAAGATGCATCGTGGCATTATGGAAGCATTAGAAACAAGAGCTCATGACATCACCATGGGAATCATGAAGGACAAAATCCATGGCAGTCAAACATGAAGGATATAGCTCTTGGGAACCTCATTGGACGTTGAAGGAAAGGAAGAAGTCATCCAAGACAAGGCTCACCATACAAAAGGGAAACATCTGCCAGATGGGGATATGCAAGATCCTCAAGATTCTCTAATGAAATCCTCATCGGAGGGTTCACTAATCTAGAGAGGAAGCAAGTGTTTCATCAGGAATTCCAACTTATGGAATTCATGGGATGATGGTATGATGAAGCCGATCAAGGGATTGAAGATCCTTTTAATCAAGAAAGCCGCTGGAAGAAGCCTAGATGACCTAAAGGTAAAATGAGGTATGTATGCTTGTATTTAATATTATAATGTCATGTCATATGGTTGCAAGTAAGATGGATCATTACTTCTAACTTAAGAAGCATGATCAAGAAAAGAAAAAGGATCTCCTCCTCTGAAAGGAGGCAGGAAGGCATAAGTCACACAAGATGAAATCAATATAATATGTCTTCATATGAAATATGAGGTGGTTGACTACAATTAAGAAACTCTGATTCAAAACTCCTGAGAATGGACTGTGAGGAAGGAAGAGATCATGAGATATGCAACCATAATGAAGGTAATCAACATCCAAAGGACCAAGAAGACTTGACTAGGAAATCTCCCGGAAAAATATGAAGACTCTGATGAAAGTCTGAAAAAGATGGAGACCGTTGACAATGGATATCTTTGGGAGATGTGTCAACATGTATAAAGGATGTTGATACCTACAGAAAGATGTCATGATGAAGATCCATCTCGAAAGGTACGATTTGATCTAATGTTATGATTTCTTGAATAATATATGGATGAGTTCATGCAGGGCTATTGGAACAAGAATTGTAAGTATAAGTACAACTAGCATTCATGTGGTGGATGGAAACTAATGAAAGAAACATGATGAGGAAGAAGTAGCCACATGACGAAAGTTCCAGATATGTATCAAGAAGGCCACTTTCCATGAAGAAAGGAATGACATGACAAAACCAAGAAGGAAAGTAATTGATGGTTGATGCCCCACAAGGAAGAAGCTCAACTGAATTTCATGACATCAAGGAAAGAAGTTGATCAAGCAACTGAAGGACCTACGAAGAAGTTGTTGATGAAAAAGGAGAGTCCCTTGTTAAGAGGGAGCTATGACAGGTCCCTGATCAAGAGGGAGCTTGGATTGGGTCACCCCTGATTAAAAAGGAGTAATAGTTGTGTTTTTCTATTTCATGTGTCATGCACTAGACCAGGACTAACTATCGTAAGTCTTGGTGAAGGCCATGAAGAGAAATGTAGACACATGATGGATGTATCCTCCCTAATTGAGAGGGAAAGATAGACACAACATTCTTGTCTTCACTTGGGAAGAAATAATGGAGGATTGGGTAATCATCTGGCGTCCAATGCTCTTTGAGGATGTGTAGGGCATCCAAGATAAGAGTAGGCAAGAGGACCAATATTCTTTGCGGGCTGAGAACCCAAGATAAGAATAGTCCTAGAAGGTCATACTCAGTGAACACCCGAGTGGGTATGTACCTTGAGAGACAATGATGAAGGTGTCTATAATCATTGGTCTTGCCAGCGTTGTATCTCATGATCTCGTGGAGAGATGGAGTTGTTAGTCAAGGCCTTGCACTGTGACAATGCTAGTTGATATGATGCTATACATATGGGATTATCAATTTGATTCTTCTTATGAGAAATTCTTCAGATTGAGAATGAACAAGTACCATTATGAATACCTCCCTAGTTAAGAGGGAGTCTTGAAGAAAGTGTAACTAGCTTCAGTCTTCATAATGGCATGTAATTATGACTGATGTAAATGATGTAATAAAGAGAACAAAATTATTTTTGTATGCCTTGCTACATGGGTTTCATGAGCAAGAGGTTTATTTATTAGTGGCTCCCATTGAGAACCTTAGGATTTATTTTAAGTCAAAGAGTCAATGTCATGTATGAAGAAGCTCTTCTTGACCCTATGTTTAATGTATACAGGTCAATAGAAATGTCAAGAAGCCCTCCAAATGACAAGCACAATCCTCTTCATCGTGTCGGCCTGCAAAAGGAATTAAATAAACTCATGTCGGCTCACTTGAAATGATACATCTCTTCGTTGGTTCATGTCAGCTAAATATGGAGGACAAACTACTATATATAGCCAGCTAGGGTCTGTGCAAAAGAGGAGGAGAAGAACTCAAATCCTCTGAAATCTTGGACAAGTACAGTGGCTCAAGAAATCTCATATTAGTACAGTATTCCAGTATTGCGAAGGGAGAAGGATCTCTGTGTTTTTCGGTGATATCTTGGCCTCCTCACAGCACTATCTCGGCATACTAAAGACAGTCATAGTCTTGACATACATGTGATAAGAAGGATCTCGATGACACTCACTGTCTTGGCATATATATTGTAGATGCAGTCACAGTCTTGGTGATCACTGTCTCACAGTCTTCATATATTTATGATGAAGAGGATCTTTGTGATCATACAGTGAAACACTTTGTCTTGGCATGCCTTCTAGACACAGTGATGATCCCAATATAGTTTCAATCTACAATCATGGTCTCATTGGTGTTCTAATGAAGATCTTGGTGGTGTAGCAATGATGCAACAATGATTTCAGTGCAGCAAGGTGTAGCAAAGATGCAAATGATCTAGGTGGTACAGTAGTGAAGGCCTCGGTATTGCAGCAGTGATGACTTCAGACTTCAGTGGCGGTGGTGATGATCTCAGCAATGACAAAGAAGAGGGTTGGTGTCTTGGTCTTTGAGTGGCTAAATAGGTCAAGGGTCATGGTCTTGGTATTCGTCAATTGGAATCTCTATAAGAAGAATTTGTGCAGATTTTCCTCTCAAGGAGTGAGAGGTTTTGGCCCTGACAAAAAGCCAATATCTTACGTCCTTGTCTCTTTTGTTTTGGTAACTATTTGATGAAGTATGAAAACACACTCTAATAATAACAAGAGAAAATTATGCTAATAAGAAAAGGTTAAAATGCCTCACAAATAGTTATCTTGGCAAGAAGAATCTCATTAACTTAATTTTCCCTAGATTCTTCAACAACCTATAACTGTGATATAAGGGCTTTTGAATATCCTAAGTTGCATTGGTGTCTTAACAATAGCCTTCCTAATGATGATGATGAACCACACTTGTTGGTTCGAAACGCGACGGCCAAAAAATTCTCTCATGTGATTTCTACCAAAAGACTTTGTTTAATTCGTTATGGATCACAGAAGCTTGAATACAGAAAATAGCCTTCCTTGCATCTCTTGCATTTATTCTTGCATCATTGCAAAACATAGCATTGACATTAGAGTTTCATTTGCATCCTTGCATTTTCAATCTTGCATTCTTGGCATCTCATTTTTGGTAATTGCATTAGTTATATTAAAAGAATCATTGTTAGCAATCTCATATTTCCTTGTGTTTGTGCTTAACAGAAATTGAATCTCTCTCTCTTGTGTCTAATTGCTAGGTAACATAAGAATATATTGCTCTCATTATTGTGCTCTAAAGATTATATTACAAGAAGAATCTAATAAGCATCATGGATAATTGGAATTGCTGATTTTGTTCCATTGGAATTGTTTATCTTGCTTCATTGAGATAGTCTTTCAATTCTTTCCTAAGTGTTTCATTTAATCGCTCTTGTCATATTATGTTGAATAAGCATCTTTGATTTCAAGTAATCTAATCTTGTTGAAGTACTTAACACATTTATATAATCTCACTGAAGCAATCACTCATATCTTGCATCTTCATTCTAGGTTAGAAGTGCATCTCTAAAATTCACCTCCAAGCATAAAAGCTTGGTTGTATGAAGAGAGGACCACCTTCTTCACACAATCTGCGAAGTCTAGAACCTCATTCGTAGTTAACATAGGTGACCTTGCAATTCTCTTGTGGGCAATCCCTTGTAGGAACGAAGGCATCTAGGTGGTTAGAACCCCATGGGAGGTATCGTTAATGACGTCGTAGCCTTATTCCTTTAGGCTTCTCTCTACAACTTGAGTTCAAGACTAGCTTCAAAAGAATTCAAGAGAAGGATTCACCTAAAATAGGCATATAATTAAAATCTACTAAGAGCTTGCATCTCACATAGATTTAGGTCCTACATTTCCTCTAGGATAGAGTTTGCATCCCATAGCAACTATTCATCCGGTAACTTGGAATTTAATTCATATGTGTGCAAGTAATTAATTTTTAAAGGCATTGGTTTCTAACTTATAATTTTAAGGAATCTAATCAAAGTGTGCTTAATAATCATACGTGCCTCTTAATTTCAACCAAGTTGCTAGGCCATTTAGTTGTGTCCCCTTGACTTGTTGATTCCCAACAAGTTGTTCATCGTCTCATCTATAGGGACTACCCCCCTTAGCCTGCATTTAGGAGACAGCTTAAACAGAGAAGGCAGGGATCAGACTGACAACCCCCGCTCTAAGCATTGTCGCATTCTATGTACAATTTGAGTGACAACAAGGACAAAGTCAAAAGCCTTTCAAATTTAACAAAGAAACAAAAGACTTTCTAGGATTGGTGTTTATCCTTTTCAATGATGATCCAGAGTGTGAGGATTAATCAATGGTCTAGTGCTACAGTGTGAATCTTGCATTTCCACTAGGCTAAAGGTGTCTCCTCTCAAGCTCCTTAGATAACATAAGATGAAGGGTCATCGTGAAGAGCTTAGAGAAAGTGAGGCCCAACAAGATTGTCTGATAATTGTTTGAATTTGCATTAGCATCGGATTTGTAGGTCAAGTGAATGGCGTAGTGCAACCAAGACAGTGGAAAACCCAAACAAACAACATATTGAATAGATCAATGATAATAAAAAAGAGTCGACATACCATGTTTGAAAAACTCAACTTGGAATCCTTCCTCATCCACTACTATATTGGTGTTCATCTCCCAAATCACCTATTTCATATCCATGTAGAAAAATAGCTAACATGGTACTTGGGGAGTTGGAAAGGAAGGTACTTTGGATGGAAGGTTTCCCAAGTACATCATAAAGGGCAATTGTGTGGATGAACATAATGAAATTCAAAGAGGAGATTGTGTCAGGCCAGAAGTAACTACACAAATGAATCATTTTGCATTAAGGGAGAATATGAATATATACAAGGAGATGGAGACTATTGGGTTTCATCTCATAATGTATCTTCGTCTTCCAACTTCCTTTTATTTTTACTATTAACAATATTTACATCAGTTTACCTAATCCCAAAGATTAGGGTCAACATTTCCCCCGTTAATCTAAAGGGTGTTGGTGAGTCCAAGCATCATTTTGAATCTTTCAAACTTTTCCCTTCCAAGCGCTTTGGTGAAGATGTCTGCAACTTTCTCATTTGTGGAACAATGTTGTAGGCGGATTGTTTTGGCCTCAACATGATATTGAATAAGATGGTATTTTGTATTGATGTGCTTGGTTCGATCATGGAACTTTGGGTTCTTGGCCAACTTTATTGCAGAAGTGTTGTCAATCAAAAGAAGAGTTGAATGCACTTGTTTCTCTGGCAAATCTTCCAAAAATTTCTTGAGCCACACACTTTCCTTTGTTGCTTCAACCGCTGCCACATATTATGCTTCAGTTGTGGAATCTGCTAGAATTAATTGTTTGCATGACCTCTAGGATACACCTCCTGATCCAAAACTCATAACATAACCTGAAGTAGATACTCCAATTTCTTTGTCTCCATCAAAATCTGAATCAAAGTATCCAATCACGCTGAAGTCATCCACATGTGTATACTTGAGTCCAAAGTATTGAGTTCCCTTCAAGTACTTTAGAACTCTTTTTGTAGCAGACCAGTGACCCTCACAAGGTTTTTGCATAAACTTGGAGAGGATTCCAACAGCAAATGAAATGTTCGGTCTGGTAGTAGTCAGGAAGTTGAGACTTCCTATGAGCTGTCCTTCCTTTGTTGCATTCTCAAATTCTTTTCCTTCAGTAGATGTGAACTTTAAGTTATGTTCCATTGGAGTAGTCAAAGGATTGCACTTAGCCATGCCAAACTTGTTCAAAAACTCTCCAATGTACTTCTTCTGAGAGAGGAATATAAACTTCGGATGTTGAGTTATTTCAATACCAAGATAGTAGTGAACATAGCCCAAATCTATCATTTCAAAAACTTTCCTCGGTTCTTTCTTTATGGATGCAATGTAGCTCTCATTGTTCCCTATCATCAGAAGGTCATCTACATACACCACAAGATATACAATTGTTTTGCCAACTTTCTTGACAAACAAAGTTGTATTATCAAGATCATAATGTTTGAAATTGAGTTTCAGAAAATGCTCAGTTAAGTTCTCATAGTAGGCTCGCGGTGCTTGCTTGAGGCCATACAAGAATTTTACAAGCTTGCATACTTTGTGTTCCTGACCCTTCACAACAAATCCTTCTAGTTGGGGCATAAAAACATTCTCTTTCAGATCTCCATTCAGGAAGCAGTTTTTACATCCATTTGATGGACTTTCCAACCGTTCTGAGCTGCCAAGGAAAAAGTGTCCGAATGGTAGAACTCATTTTGTTGTGGAGGAAAAAGTCTCCTCATAGTCGACCCCTTCTTTCTGTGCAAAACCTTTTGCCACAAGCCTGGCTTTGTACTTGTCAAGTGAGCCATCTACTTTATACTTGTTCTTGAAGACCCACTTGCAGACTATTGGTTTGGTTCCCAATGGAGGATCAACCAACTTCCAGGTGTCATATTCTTTATCAAAGCATCATATTCTTTCTGCATCGCTTCTTTCATTCATCATGAGAAGCGGCTTCTTTGAAGGAAGTTGGTTCGAAATATGTAGAAAAATTCAATTCACAATCACAAGAAACATCCATATTAACAGTTGAATCAAAATCGTCTACATCACCTCCATTTTGTCTGGTTGAGCTTTTTGTTCCTATCTTTCCAACCTCATCAAGACGAACACTTTCAAGTGTCTTTCTCATCCATTTTCGAGGACCTTTCTGAGACGGCCCAGGCTGCTCAGTTGACTAAGATGGGGCTAAATCAAGATTTAATCTCCCAATTTTGTCAATCACGTCAGTGAAAGTGTCATCAATGGTTGGAACTTCATGCGGGGCAGAGAGTGCTTCAGAAGAAGATTCCACAGATTGATCCAGTATAGGAATCCCCCTTCAAGATGTGGAATCTCATTATCAAACTCTTGAAAAAGCTTTGCATGTCCGAATCTATCCAAGCGATGAAGTTGTCGCTCAACAACATTGTCAGCCTTGGAAGATTCAAGAAAGATCACATCTTTGGATATTATAAACTTTTTATTCACTTCATCATAGAGACAGTATGCTTTGGAGGTATTTGAGTACCCCAAGAAGATACATTTGTGAGTCCTTGCACCGAGTTTGTTTCTTTGTTCCTTGGGTATCAAGGCATAACAGGTGGAACCAAAAACCCTGAGATGCCTCACTGAAGGTATGTGGCCATACCACATTTCATAGGGAGTCTTGTTTCTTATAGCATTAGATGGACACCTATTCTTTATATACACCACACATAGAACTTCATCAGCCCAAAACATCAATTTAACATTCTTGAAAAACATCATGGAACGTACCATATTTAAGATTTTCCTATTCATTCTTTCAGCTACTCCGTTTTGTTGGGGATTATAAGGCACGGTTGTTTGATGTTTGATCCCATGTTGGCGAATATAGTTTTCAAATTCATTTGATGTATATTCTTTTCCATTATCAATACGAATAGATCCAATATGAGATTGTGCATCATTTCAATCCATTCATGAAAGTTCTTGAATGTTTCAAAAGCTTCAGATTTGTTCTTCAATAAATAAACCCAACACATTCTGATGTAGTTATCAATAAATGTCATCATATATTTATTACCATTCACAGAAGGAACAGGCATTGGGCCACATAAATAAAAATGAATGAGTTCAAATTTTCTATGTGCTCTGGAATGAGAATCATGAAAAGGTTGTTTGTTGTTCTTTCCTAAGATACAATTCTCACATTGCTTAAGTTTCCTAGGAATTGTATGCAAACCAATAACACCATTTTTCTTTAACAAACGAAGGTTGTCATAGTTCAATTGTCCAAATCTAGCAGGCCATAAAAGACTTGATGTAAGTGTACCTTCATCATAGTGAGAATTGTATGAAAAGTTTTGTGCACGAGCAGAGGTTCATTGCAGCTTCAGAAGTCTTTCTTCTTCTATCCCAGTCATGACAAGTGAGTGATCTAATGCTTTTCTAAACTCAACCTTGCCATCAAATATATGAATGGAGAGTCCTTGCTGGCGGATGTGGACCAAAGACAGCAAGTTTCTCGTCAACTCTGGGAGGTATAGAAAATCATGTAGAAGAAAGTCTGGAAGACCAAGCAGTTTGAGCCTGATGGTGCCAAACCCTGATGGCTTGAATTTTGACTTGTTCAAAGTAGACTGCTCCATCAATATTATTAGTGAATTCTTCAAGGAAATCTCTCCTGAAAGTCATGTGGCAAGTTGCTCCCAAATCAAGCAACCAAGCATCTTTTCATGAAGCAAGTGAAGCATTGAATAAGTCTTCAGTTACTCCAATGTTGCAATGTGCCACAACATAATGAGCGAACTCAGGTGCTTTACCTTTCCCTTTGTCAGGTTTTTTACCTTTTCCTTCACTCCTTTCTTGCTCAATTTTGTCCCAAGGCAGCTTGCATGTGGAAGCATCATGTCCATCTCTATTGCATCGCATGCAATGAAGATCAGAGCTTTCTCCTTGGAAATGTTTGCCCCCCTGCCTCTAAAATTCTTCCTTCCTCTTCCTCTTCAGCAAACTCTTCCTCTAGAAGAATCTTGTGCATGATTCTTCTATTTTTGTGCAAGGCACACAACTTCTTCAAAAGACTAAGGAGTTGTCTTCTTCCCAAAAGCCTTCTCTCTTTCAGCAAACTTCTTTTCAAGGGAGTCAAAATTAATCTCCTTAAGGTTGCCACTTGCTTGCAATGACTCAAGATAATGTGAATAGGTGGGATATAGTTCCTTGACATAAGCTATGAGAGGAATATCTATTTCAACACCAATGGCTTTTATGTCATGCACAATGGATCTTACTTCTAATGCTACGGCAAGAGGGTCATCATTTTTCAACTCAATATTGAACAACTTGATCATCAATTGAACAACTCCAAGGTCAGAGTGTGAGTCATACAATTCCTTCAACTTCTTTAAGGCTTCAGAGGCATTTGAAAATGGTGAAATATGTTGACTCACCTCTTCATTTACTAATGCTGCAATCAAGGCATAGGCCTTGTTGTTCTTATTTTCCCAAATTGTAAGCTCCTTATCTGAAGTGGGCTTTTCGGGTGCATTGTCTCCTCCTTCACAAATTCCTATCCAAATCTCATTGAAAATGAGGGTGTGTTTTATCTTCTGGGACCACTCATGATAGTTCTCTTTGCCTGAGAGGACTACTCCCACAATGGAGATTAGTGAATGCATCATTAAAAAAAGACTATGCGCTTTTGATTTCCAAAATAATTGCAACTGTACTTTTTTTCTTCTTACAAAACTGATTTAAGAACCTCACTCCCAACTTCACTCTTGTTGTGCATATAAATAATCATACCACTTTATAATATATCACTCACCATTCATATAATATATTGCTCACCACTCATGACATGTGATATATATATATATATATATATATACAAGTAATGCGTTCATATCATGCCTTTTTATAATATATGCCACTTAACTCACTTAATTCAAAGCATATACGCATATATGAGTCCATACCATCATGCTCAATACTCAGTATACGCATTTTACATATGTGCCACTAAATATATCCATAAAAAAAGGGCTTCAACAACTTTTAAACGCACAGTCAATGCAATATTCAAGAACAATATACGCGGTCCTAAATTCAACATATCATATATATGACGGCATCATGATCAACAAATATATTGATGCAGGATTCGCACAGCACCAAGGCATTCAACACACAAATAATTCATTGTTTCGGTCCTCCATAAGAACTTGTTCCAACATATTTTTTCCTTCAAGAAAAGTCAACATACCTCGAACCATGGTCAAGTCTCCATATATGGCGTATGCAATGTTAGGATAACGCACAACAGCATGCAAATGATAGTTCAACGCACATAAGGATTAAACGCAAGCATACCATTCAACGCAGAGCAGACATTATTCAGCCACCATAGTCATAGTTTTTGTCTCAAGAGGTTCGACCAAATGCACAGTTTACCACCATCGTTCACGTCGACATTAGCCCTTCGACACCACAGCACCACTATACCAGATTCATATGTTTGTCCATGCTTTTGTGGCAGGGGTTTCAACTAGCATATTCAACGTAGAGTCCTTCCGTCTTCCACCAGTGATCAAATGGGTAACAGCTTTTCAACGTGGGGCATCGTTCAGTCACAGTCCAACATTTAGGCATTCAAAATTATACAAGCATAACACCAATGCTCAAAACGTCCATATCACCACAACACTCAAATCATCAATGCTCACTGCACCATTGCCCTTCAACGCTGCTTCTTTCAATAAGATCTATGCAGAGGGACAGAGAGCAGAGGAATAATGGCTGAGAATGCAGGAGTTACTGGGTAAAAAATGCTAGAAATGGGGGTTGGCTCTGATACCATGTCAGGCCAGCAGTAACTTCACGAATGAATTATTTTGCATTAAGGGAGAATATGAATATATACAAGGAGAGGGAGACTATTGGGTTTCATCTCCCAATGTCTCTTCATCTTCCAACTTCCTTTTATTTTTACTATTTACAATATTTACATCAATTTACCTAATCCCAAAGATTTGGTGTCAACAGATTGGAATGGCATGGGAGGACAATGCACCAAAAGGTACTTGGGGAATGGCAAAGTGCTACATGCAACCCATGTCTCTTCTATGAAATACAGAGGTGTTTCTTACGATGGAGGAGGTAGTGGTATGATTTATGGAGGAGGGGATAAGAGGTGGGGCAATGGAAAAGGACATGATGTAGTTGTGTGCGGTGTGCCTTGTAGTCCTCGTCGTACCATTTGTTCGTACGACTAGATGTTGATTTGTGGTAGCATCGGATGTGCTCTAGCCATGAAAATTGGTGGAGAGGCTAAAGCACATGAGATCTCCAAGACTCATAAATGGTTTGGGGAAATTCCACCCATTTAGAGAGATATTAAAATAATTAATATTTTAAATGGAGTTCCTAAGTCTAAACTTAGGAAAATTAAAATATTAATGGGTATTAATATAAAACTGGGTGGGAATGTTCTAAATGACATGGATCAAAACAAATCTAATCTTAGTCATAGATTAAGGACTTAATCTTGGCTCTTGAAGACTCAACAGGAAAAGTATAAGAGGAGGCTTGAGGGTCAGTTGGAGATACACCAAGATTGATCTATCAGTTCAATTTTCTAGAGCGGGGCTTGCTGAGAAAATTCGAACAAGTGATATGTTGCAGCGAGGGGCAGTGAGTACATAGCAGAGAGGCAGAGATAGTGCCAGAGGGTCAACACAGTGACCAAAGAGGCTAACACAGAGGCAACATGAGCCAAGCAGATGCAGCTAGAGGTTGCGCAGAGACTGAGGGGCATGCATGGGTGACGCAGAAGGCCAAAGAGTTGATGCGGAGAGGCAAAAGGCTGACGCAGAGGGTTCCAGAGCTACACTGAGGCTAGCAAGGCTGACGCAGTGCCTAGGAGAAGTGTTGGAAGGATTTTCGTGGGGCAGGACATCAAGACCAAGAAGGGGCAGCAAGTTGATGCCAAATGGTAGTGTGGAGTCAGCAAACGAACGGCAAGAGCAGCCGGGAGAAGAAAGAAATAAATGAAGACAGGAGGACAAGACAGATGGGTAGCATCCCAAGGCAAGTGGGAAGAAAGGCGGGCCAAGGAAGAAAGGAAGAGCGGACAGTTGGCGGTCGAATTAAGACAGGAGAATGTTAAAGGAATAGAGTCAGAGGGAAACCATGCATTTTGCATGTGGATGCAAAAGAAGGAAGGTGGCAAGCGAGAATGAATAGAAAGCAAACGGGAACTGCAGGAGATAGAACAGTGCAACCAGGTAGACGGGTATGTAAAATTTCCTTCCCCATCCGTCGAAATATTATATAGTTTGAAGAATAGAGTAGGCCTGAAGATAGATAGGATGATCTTCAGATATTCAGAAGCAAGTATACAGCTAAGGTAGTTTGGGACAGAGAAGAACCCTTGGGGGCTATCGCCGAGAAGGGTGAGTATCGGAGTATTGGGAGGGGGAGAAAAGAAATGGAGGACCTTACCATCCATGACCCCTGTAACTGAATTGATACGTCGGGCAATTCCAGCCCAGAGACCCAGCCTGTTGAGGTATACCGTGGCAAGAGGGAAAGGAAAACCTGACAAAAACAAGGGAGGAAGAGGGAGCACCTCATAGGGAGAGAAGAATCTGAAGATAATCGAGATAGTGATTTTGGAACTGCGAATTTCAAACCTGGGAAAGGGGCAGACAGACCAAGGAGAGAAAGGAGTGACCGTGAAAGAAAGGCAGAGCACTCGACCCAGGAAAAGAACTCTAGTATTCATAGTGCAAGTCATAGTGATGGGGGCACTGAACCTAAAAGAACTAGAGAGGCCTCAGTATTGCATCAAAGAGAAAGAAACTGCAGAAATAGAACCATGATGAAGGGGGGAACCCCAATTGCCAAAATTGACAATTGTGTTTACAATGTGATAGGTTTGACCATTGGTAAGGGCGCAACTGCAACTCAGACAGAGCATTGTAAGGATAAGAACACTAAGGCACAGACGAGAAGAAACATGGCACCCAGGTGCAGCAAGAGGAATGTTAAGAAAGAAGAAAGAACAAGCGGCACCGGGAAGAAAAAAGGAAGGAAATCACACGGCGAACAGATGAAAGGAATAATTGACGCCTACATGGAGGCAAATCCAAAGGAGGTCAAAGACCAAATCTGGAGCTGGGAGACTTGAGAAATAACCTGAAATGCAGAGACTTCCCTATGGAGGAATGGGAAGCAATGATGCAGGACTCGGGTACGACAAATGGTCGACAATCCCTATTTAACAGGACTCTGCAACAATATTGGATAATGAAACACATTGTAGCCCACGCCATGACCCTACACCAGGAACATATGGACGGGGAAGTGTTGAACAAGCAGGAAAGAAACAAGGAACCAAACCCAGTACGGGGAGAAATTATGAAAGAATTGGTGACAATTCAGATACAAACGTACAAGAATAATCTAACTTTGGGTCGAATTGAGCAGACACTGTCTGAGATAAGATGGAAAATGTACCAGCAGGGATGAGAGCTTCCAAGCCCAGGGGTGAAGACGCTGAATTCTGGAGGGAAGATGCTGAATCCGGAAGAAAATGCGACAGTTCAGATAGCTTCCTCGGAGGAGGATTAGTTTAATTATCTTTGGTTTTTGAATGTTTTTGTTTGAAATGCAAAAGATAGGAACCTGTGTAGTGGCTAGCAAAGACAAAATGGTTTTGATGAACTTATTTAAATTTTGGAGTGGATATAATGCTAACCGATGGTCACCTGGTTTCCTTCGGGCAGGTGACTGATCGGAGGATTTGATTGTAAATTTTTGAAAAGACTAAATATAGAGAGTACTACCATGTTTACAAAAAAAAATATTTTCAACGGTGGAGATTAAAAGATGATCAAATTTTTATCGACGATTGAGATTACTTTGACGGGGATCAAGCCAACTAGCCGTTATTTTCCACTTGGAGGATTTATCTATAGATTAGAAGTCATTTTGCTTCTCATAACACAAATTAAAATAAATAATAATAATAATAATAAATAAAATAAATAAATTAAATAAAATAAAAAATTTGAGAAAGCTCTGAGTCAAGCTCTACTATTGTAATATTTTTCTAGAATTAAAAGAAAAAACTTTGGGGTTTATTCATGGTGGTGTTCCTCTTCTATCTACTAGTAATATTTTTCTGAATCATGTGCCTAAATGCTCTATTGAGTTAAATTTTATAAGTTTTTCGTTTCATTAGCCATCAGTTGGATTATCTATTTTCACAGGTATCTTGCATTAGGTATTGGGTTTAGAAAAACGTTCTAACTTGATAGATCTAGCAGGGATCTATAGATCTTGAGGGTTTTTACGTGTATCTGGCCCCTTTTGAAGGTAAAAATTTAATCTTAAGTGTGCAAACATCTAATTAGGATTCATATCTTGGGCATGAGGGGAAGTCTTCAGTTGGACCAACCAACTCCCAAGTCCAGAGACTTAAGAGCCCACTGTATTAAATTTCCAAGATCTATCTAATGATTGTTTTTTTTTGCAGAGATCTTGATCATGGGTCAAAATTAAAAATTCGTATTTATTCATTTATCCCCAATAACATTGTGCTTATCGATAGATCTAGCTAATAAGAGTTTGTTTCTACTGATCTAGGAGCGGAGTTGTACTCATACTCCTCAGATCCAGTAGATCTGTGTATTATTTGTAGATATTTTGTATAGATTTATTAGATCTTATAGTTTTGTAAATAATTTTAGCTTCTAATCCTTCTTTGCAGCTGGGATTTTTGGGATTTCTAGGTTTATTTTTATTTTTTGTATATATTGAGGATTTGGGGTTTTGAGATTTTAATTTTGCAGGTGAGATCCAAATCAGATCTGAAGAATTATCAAGAGTTTCAAGGATTTCAATCCTTGGAAAAATTTTAGAGGGTTTCTAGAGGTGGATCTAGGCCTAGCAAAGCAAGCTCCACCCTCTATTTGCATCCCCAAGCTCAAAACTCAAGATCTGGAGAAGGATGTCAAGATTCAAGAAAATGTTGACCATTTGAGTACAAATTTTAAAACTGAAGCGCATTCAAAATTTTAGCAAGGGTTTTGTGAATTTTTGGGGCCTGCTGGACTGAAATAGCCCGATGCCCTAGCCGTCCTCCTCTCCAAAGCCCTGCTGTCAGCCTGAGGAAGCCTCTCCTCCTAGTCGCAGGCCCTTAGGGCTGCCTTCAGCCCTAGCCATGAGTCTCTCCCTTTTTTCCCTTGCTTTCTCTCCACCACAGCCCTGTTTTTCCTCTCTCCTGCCCTTATTCCTCCTTCATTGCAGGCCTGTTGTGGCGGTTTCCCTCCTCCCTTCTCTTTTCTTCCTCGCTGCCCCTTTTCAGCTCTACGGCACCCCTATTCATCCATTTCCAGCCTTTCTCCTGCCTACCATGAGCCCTGTGGGATCATTCCTTGCCCTCAGCTGCCCACTTAGCAGCCCTCTTAACCTCAGCCGCTTGGTCATTCCTTGCCCTCAACTGCCCACTTAGCAGCCCTCTTAACCTCAGCCGCTTGGTCATTCCTTGCCCTCCACTGCCCACTTAGCAGCCCTCCTAACCTTAGCCGCTTGGTCATTCCTTGCCCTCCACTGCCCACTTAGCAGCCCTCCTAACCTCAGCCACTTGGTCATTCCTTGCCCTCTGCTGCCCACTTAGCAGCCCTCCTAACCTCAGCTGTCAAGCTCAATCAGCCTGCCACAGTCTCCACTGGAAGTTTCTTAAGGCTACAGGCCTCTTTGGCCCTAACCGCTAGGCCTCAGGGCTTCTTCAGTGATTGCTGAGGGCCTAATTTGGCCTTGGTGATACCTGTTTCTCATTATTTGGCAATATAGTGATTTCTGGGCTAAATTAATGGTGATTTTGCAAAGGTTGTGAGTTGAAATTTGTGTTTGCAGGAAGAAAAGCCACTCAAGGAATTCATGATCAAACTTCCAGGACTCATTCTAGGCCCTGGGGGTCCACTGGTTTGCTCTCTCTTTCAGCCCTCCTAGCTCATTGTTCCCTTACAGCAGTCCAACAATAAATAAAAATCACATAAGTAACAGCTGATTAGGCATTGACTGTTTTGCAGCTTGCTAAAATTCTCATGACTGCCATCTCTATTAGATTGCATACTAAAAACCGATACAAACAAATTTGGCATCAATAAGTCGAATTAAATAATCTGGGTATGTTTGGCTTGGATTAGGCCTTCAGGTTTGGTGGCTGTCATCTCTGCACTCTAAGGTCTAAGATACATCGGTGGCATAAGCATTTTTTCTATTACCTTCTCTCTAATCTAGCTCAAAGGAAAATATATTGCTCACTGTAATCTATTACTGTCATAAACATTTCAAATCTCTGAAACACTGCAGTTGCATAAGCTCTTTTCACTGACTGGTTATCAATTTCAAACATACTCATTCTAAATCAAAGGAAGTAAGGAGCTTAGGACTGTTTTGACTTCATTAGATCACGTTGCACCATAAGAAATTCACTGAGATAACAAATCAGCTCACTTCTGTCTCAAAGGGTTCTAATAACTCACACATCCTTCTTGAGTTAGGTGGAGATTTGCTCTAAAATAACTCTTTGCTGTCATAAAATCACTTGCTGCTTTCCTGTCATTGAAACATAAGTAATTTTCTGCTGTCCTAAAGTTATTCATTGAGGTCGTTTAAAAATCTGAATACATTGGAAGTAAGGAGCTTAGGACTGTTTTGATTTCATTAGATCACGTTGCACCATAAGAAATTCACTGAGATAACAAATCAGCTCACTTCTGTCTCAAAGGGTTCTAATAACTTCACACATCGTTCTTGAGTTAGGTGGAGATTTGCTCTAAAATAACTCTTTGCTGTCATACTGTCATAAAATCACTTGCTGCTTTCCTGTCATTGAAACATAAGTAATTTTCTGCTGTCCTAAAGTTATTCATTGAGGTCATTTAAAAATCTGAGTACATTGCTAGCCTTAATTGTTCTCATTTGCTCATAAGCCTGTTGACATTGGTATTCTGTTGAATACTTGATAGTTGATACAATTACCTTAGCGCAAGTTCTCTTGTTTCATTGCTTGGCACTTAGACTCTAAGAAGATCTAATATCTGATATTGTCAATACCTTGAGTGAATAAGAAATCTTGTGCTCTTTACTTGCAGCATTAACCATACCTTGGAAATATCTCATTGGTATCTTGTTGAAGTATATTAAGAGCATTTGAAATTCTTGTTGCTTCTTTTGGGTAATTGTTGAAAAGTGCTTTAGTTCTCTTATTGCCATCTAATCAAAACACATTGTGGATCATTGCTAATCATAAATCAACCTTTCGGCATCTAGAGTTTAGCTTGAAGTTAGTAAATTCAATTTTTGAAGAACATTGGTTAAGAATATTTGCAACAATCTCATTGGCTGAATATAAATAAGCAAGTGTTTTAAATGTTCATGATTTTATGATCCTTGATTCCTTGTTTAGTGCACCATTGGAAGGGCATTAGACTCATTGGTTAATATCTCTCATATTGGTGATTTTCCTAAGAGATTAATTCAGTAAGTTCCATCTTCATTGCATTTTGTGATATCTATTGTTAGCACATTGGCATTCATTCTTGTGATTGAGATTGTCTCTTGAATCTCGTTAATAAGTACTTGTCGATATAACTCAAGATTAACCATAAATAAAGTACTTAAAACATTAACAATCTCATCTTAAGAATCATTCACTAATTTCACCTTGCGTATCATCCTAAGTTAGTATTGCATCTTAAAACTTACCTCCAAGCATAAGCTTGGTTTATAGAGAGATAGGAACACTTTTTCATTTTTTTTTTTGAGAAGTCTAGCCTTTCTAGTATTTAAAACGGTGACCTTACAGTGATCAGAGCCACAGTGTCTGCAACGCCAGAGGCACCGGGTACGCTAGATTTCAAAGAGAGGAATCGTTAATCACACCTTCGTGTGCTTCACCTTGACTTCTCTCTGCCACTTACTACAGAGTTTAGGCTCAATATGGATAAAGATCAAAGGTCATACCTAGATTAGGCATTTAATTAAAATTAACCAAGATCTTTGCATTTCATATAGGTCTTAAGAATTGCATTCCATATAGGATAGTAACACATAAACCAACAGTGTCCATCCGGTACATGGTTTCAAATTTATAAAGCAAGAGCATTGACTCCATAAAGCACTGGTCTCAAATATATAAATTCAATCTAATCCTTAAAATCTTGCTAGATCTAAACAAGCGCTTGGCCACTCAACTGTGTCTCCCGGGCTAGTTGGTTTCTAACTTGTCTTTCATCATCTCATTTCCGTAGGGTTTAACCCCATAGTTTGTTGTTGGGAGACAGCTAAAACGGGGAGGTCGGGGATCAGGGTGATATCCCCAACATGAGTTGTTGTTGCGATGCCTGTACAATTTGAACGACAACAGGCCTTGTTAGCGCTGCTATGCAAAAGCATCAAAAATGGATTCAAACACCCTCAAAGGCTGCAAACACTTTCATAATCACGCCAAAGGAACCATTGATGCTGTCGAAATCCTCATTTTTGGGCTAAAAGTCTTCCACCGATCAAAAATATGCTATCAAAAGGCACAATTGTTTTAAAATCATTTAAAAATTCAAAGAGCAGGCTTAAGGATCGGCCCAGATCGCATCGGAATTTCGCTATCGGGGCTGCCAAAGTGGACAGGGCCTTCACATATGTTGCGTTCCGATCCGATGGGCCAGACTCGATGGCCAAACAACACTCCATTTTATATCATTTCGGGTCCGCGGCAGTATTGCTATCGGCAGGGGCTTTTACATAAGTTATGGTGCGAACGCCGATCGGCCGGACCCGATATATGCACTGTGTTCCATTTCATAATTTTTCAAATCCACGCCCTTCACATTTTCATTGTTTTTTTGTGATATATTTTCTTTGTATAAAAAGAATACAAGGGATGCCTGAGCAGCTGCCGATTGCGATTGTTTTCGGATCCGAAAGGACCCTAAAGCAGCCTATATATATATATATATAAATATATATGTCTCAAGTCCGCCAAAGCCATTTTCGTGGTTTTGCGGCAGTTTGTATATATTTGTCAAATGTTAAAGAACAAAGGAGGGCCTGTTTAAATAAACACTGCAACCCGAAAGGCGACCCGATAGAAAAGATATATGTGTGCAGGTCTTTGATATTTAAAATAGTAAGGTGGGCGGTATTTCTAAGTGGCTCGAAGATGATTAATGCAAGCATGCAGCAGTACAGCGCAGTAGGCAGCTGCCTTCAATCGACAGTATGGCCGAGGAGGAAGCAGGACACCACTTATTTGATCAGAGCATTCAATGGTTATGGTTCCATTGGTATTTCACGCCATAAGAGGACTGCAGAGCAACCGAGAGGTCAAATCCATTTTCAGCACAGCGAGATTTGTATCAGCAGCCCATTCCTGAATATAAATATGGTTGGTGGTCAATTATGGGCTCCTCCACGCATGGTTTGACAGAGATGATTTGTATTGTAACACTATATATACTCAAAAAAAATGTAACGGGGGATCAATGTTTGATGAATGAGAGCTTATTGTAGCCTTTTAACTTCTGGAGACTGCTAATACCATGAGACCTGCAGCTTCTGGTCTTGGTTTCCATTAATACAAGCTTCTTTTGCTATCACCTGCTCGCTTTCCACTTCTTCTATGTTCTAGGTTGTGCCTACTTGCATTTATTTGATGTACTGTGGATTTTTAATATCAAAGGGGCTGTCATCCCACCTCTATGTTAAAGTTTAGTGGTTCATTGAAAATTGTTTGCAGGTTGCTGTTGTTCTAATAACAGAGAGCTGTCATCCTCACTGTCTATTGAATAATAGTCTTGCAGATTCTTTAACTGGTTGTGGCTGGGCTATCACAGAGCTTTGTGCGTCTGCTGGTGCAATCAGTCTTCTCCATTATCACTTTTGCCTTAAACCGTGAGTAGTTGGTGGTTGAAAGCCTTGTAGTTTGGGGGTCTTCACCCATGTCTGGGGTAAATGATAGTAGGAGTGGTTATCTGGCTTAAAGGTGCTGCACATCTCCCATTTATCCATCATTTTATCCAACAGAACTGTTGAATTTTTAATGTTCCCGAACATCACTGATTTACAACCTAGGTGAGTTTCTTGGGGTGATAACATTAATTGGCGCCGTTGCCGGGGAGAGGAGAATAGGAGCTCAAGCTTCCCTGGGGGAACGACATAGTTTCAAGCTTTGATGACAGACAAGGCTTGAACACAGAATTTGGTTGTAATCATCTGTCTGGCGACTCCATTGGTGGAAGACCATTCTTTGGTGACTCCAAATTGAAGTTCTGGCTCAGTTTACGAGGCATACAAGAAGCAATCCTCAGAAATCTCCAGCTGAACCGTTGCTTGACCCTGAAAGAGTTATTAAATCGAAGAAATCATCAAAGAAAGGGGCATCAGGATCAGGTAAGCCTATAAACTCTGATTTATCTCTGAAAGATGAGTTTATAGCTGAAGAATCACAACTTGAAGTTTTAGAGCCCAGCACTGTTAGCAAAGAAATTCTTTCAGAGATCAGTTCAGCCCCTTTTGTAGTCAGTTCTCCTTTAAATCTTAGTCCAAAGAGAGCTTCTCATACTGCCCAAAACATCCCAATATCCTTCCCATCCATTACATTATCTCCTACTGCTCCATCTATTAGTATTCTTCCACATATTCCAAACATGGCAGGACAACAAGCACCTACCAGGATTGAAAGGATTGTTGCTGCTAGATATGGACCTTTGGTCTTGCCTGTACCTTTAAATGCCATGCCTACAAGAGAATATCAAAAATATATGCCCAAATTTACTGGAACAGAGGGAGTGACAGCAGAGAACATCTTGAAGCTTTTTATAGTTATGCTGACAATTTAGATATCAGTGAGAATGATGTATGGATGAGAGTTTTTATCCAGAGCCTTGATGGAGAGGCTAGGAAGTGGTTTAGAGAATTACCCCAGAGATCTATAACTGATATTGAAGCATTAGATGAGGCATTTTTGAAGCAATGGAGAGATAAGAAGGACCTACTATATTATCATACAGAATTTGGAAACTTGAAAAGAGAAAAGGGTGAGTCTTTGCCTGATTTCAATAAAAGATTTAATAGAATGTATAGTAAAATACCAGCGGAGGTAAAGCCTACCCCCACCACTGCCAAACTTACATATGCTAATGCTTTTGACCCTGATTTCTGCTTATTGTTGAGAGAAAGACAATGTGTAACTTTGAATGATATGCAAGAATCAGCCCTGGAGGTGTAATCCAATATAATGGCAGCAGAGAAGTTGAAGAGTCAGGCTGATAGAATAAGGCCAATAGGTGAGGCTTCTTCTTTCCAGGTTTCAACTTCAGAGCCTAAGTTAAACAAAATGACTAAGATGATAGAGTCATTGGCCGCTGAAGTTTCCAAGCTAAAGGTTGAGCAGGTTGCAAGCAAAACAAGGCAGCAAAATACCTTTGTTCCAAGAAATCCAAACCCATTCAGAAAAGCAAATGATCAGCTACAAATTACACAAAGGGGTGAAGAAACAAAAGAAGACTATAAGGTCAACGCTCCTTTTCAAAATGCAATCATGGAGGGGAAGCAATTTGAAGAGGAGGAGGATGAAATTCACTGTATGGAAGATAAAGGTAACGATGTATTTTTAACATTGGCTGAATATGAAGAGTCATTGTTGCAAGAGCAAAACAATCAGAGATGGGACAGTGGTGTTGTTCTGCAATCTGGCGAGCAGCAGCAAAGATATAATCTAAGATCCAATGCAAAGAATGCCAAAGAAGATGTTGCACAAGAAGCAGTTGCTCAAACAATGCCACAGAATAGCAGGCAAAGAAGACCAGCAGCTGATCCTATTACCCTCAAAGCTCCAGTTCAAGAGGTAAAAACTGTTGATAAAGTATCCTCTTCTTTTAGTTTTAAGTCACAAATTCAGAAATTGAAAATATCCATGCCTCTGGCTGAGTTGGTGAAGAGTGAATTATTTAGGAAGCCCATCCTTGAAGCCCTTGACCTTGAGTCTAAACAAACCTCCATTGACTCTGTCAATTTGCGATATGACAAGCCTGCTATTGTGCTTAGCCCCATGATTGAACCTGCTGATAATAGTTCTCCCTCTTTCTATGTTTCATTATCCATGATAAAATCCTTCACAATTGCCTGCTAGACACAGGGGCCAGCCACAATCTAATGCCTAAAACTGTCATGGAAGAGCTAGGCCTTGATATCACCAGACCCTATCATGATTTGTTCTCGTTTGATTCAAGGAAGGTAAAATGCCTTGGATTAATTAAGGATCTGGCTATTACCTTAACCCAGCTGCCCATGAAGAGTATGATGATGGATATAGTGGTGGTTGATGTTCCTCCTAAGTTTGGTATGCTGTTGTCTAGAGGGTGGATTAAGAAACTAGGAGGGACATTGCAGAATGATTTATCTTATGCAACCGTTCCAGTGTTTGGAGGAGAAAGCAGGAGGTTATATAGAGAAGCACAACTGGCATATATCGTTAGTGATGAGAAGCATCCTACAAACCATCCCATATGTGCAGTGGACACTGATTTTGGAGCATGCATTCTCCAAATACAAGAATCTCAGAAGGCTGAGTTGCAGATCAAGAAACCAACAGATCAGGCCGAGCTTGATAAAGGAGGACAAATTTGGGAGATGTTCTTCGATGGAGCTTGTACTAAAGAGGCTGCAGGAGCAGGGGTGGTGCTAGTATCTCCACAACAAGAAACAGCTCAATTGTCTCTAAAGCTAGTTTTTCAAGTGACAAACAACATAGCAGAAAATGAAGCACTGATGTTGGGCCTTTATGAAGCCAAAGATAGAGGAATAAAAAATCTGAAGGTGTTTGGAGATGCTGATCTAATAATTCAGCAAGTAAATAAAACATTCCAAACAAAGCATCCAAGGCTGAGAGCTTATAGAGATGAGGTATGGAGAGTCAGAGAGTTTTTTGATTTATTCTGCATTTCATATATTCCTAGAGCCCAAAATCAGCTTGTTGATTCCCTTGCTGTCTCTGCTAGTTTGTTCATCCCTCCATCGCCTCCCAAACTAGTTTATGAGGTACAAATGAAGTATAAACCCTCGGTGCCTAATAATGTCCACCATTGGAAAGTTTTTGATGATGATGATGAGTTAAAAAGGTTTCTTCAAGTCATTGATGAGTTCTCTGAAATGCAAATTGACCAAAATAATGATGCTTTGCTAGAAGCTCCCAAGTCCCAGCTTAGAGATAATATTGGCAAGAATAGCATAGTCCAGCTTCCTAGCAACCACATTCCTAAGGGTCTAATTCCTCTTGAGCAATTATTTGATCACAATGATGTGCCTTACAAAGCTGCCCATAAAGAAGATCAATCTGTTGTGTGTAAGCATAATATAGGAAGCCCAGGTCAGCCCAAATTCATAAATTTGTCCGCTAATTTATCTGCTGATCAGAATGCAGAGTATTGCAAGTTAATGAGGCAGTTCGTTGATGTTTTCGCTTGGGAGTGCAGCGATCTGAAAACATATGACAAAAATGTAATTCAGCATAAAATTTCGCTTGAAAAAGACACTATTCCTTTCAAACAGAAGCTGAGACCAATGAATCCTTTGCTCCTTCCTCTGGTGGAGAAAGAAATTAAAAAGTTGCTAGCTGCTAAGATAATATTGACTCTCAGATATTCTAAATGGGTGGCAAATCTGGTTGTTGTGAGGAAGAAGAATGGAGAAATCAAACCCTGTGTTGATTTCAGGAATCTAAATAAGTGCTCAAAGAAAGACAATTATCCGCTACCAAAAATGGAGCATTTGTTACAGCAAGTCTCAGGCGCCCAAGTAATGTCTTTTATAGATGGATTTCCAGGCTTTAATCAAATCGTTGTGCATCCAGATGATCAAGAAAAGACAACGTTCACCACGCCTTGGGGCACGTTCATGTATGCAAAAATGCCATTTGGGCTCATGAACGCTGGAGCCACCTTTCAGCGCGCTATGGATATTGCTTTTGTGGGTTAAAATGATAAATTCGTGCTGATATATCTTGATGACATAACTGTTTACTCTGATAGCCATCCTGATCATCTACAACATTTAAGAAAGGTGTTTTTGAAGTGCAGAAGATTTGAGATTTCACTCAATCCAAAAAAATCCCATTTCGCTTTGGAAGAAGGCAAACTGCTGGGGCATGTAGTGTCGGCTGCAAGTGTTCAAATCGACCCAGAAAGAGTCAAAGCAATTCAGGCCTTGGCTCTCCCTAGATCAAAGAAAGATATACAATCTTTTCTGGGCAAAATCAACTTTGTAAGGAGGTTCATTCCTAATTTTGCAGAGCTAGTCAAGCACATAACCTCCATGTTGAAAAAGGAAGCAGAGGTAAGATGGACTAATGCAGCAAGAAAATCTTTTGATTCCATTAAGAAGGCTATTATGCAAGCTCCTACTTTAATAAGCCCTGACTATAGCAAGGAGTTTCACTTGTTTTCATTTGCCTCCAAGGACACAATCGCAGTTGTTCTGTTGCAGCAAGATCAAGCAGGTCAAGAGCATCCAGTGGCCTTTTTCAGCAAGAATTTAAGGGATGCTGAGCTAAGGTACGATATTATTGAAAAGCAGGCTTATGCTCTTATCAAATCTTTGAAGGCTTTCAGAGTTTACATCTTGCATTCCAAAATAGTTGCATATGTGCCTTCTGCTGCAATAAAGGATGTTCTAACGCAGCCTAACGCTGATGGAAAAAGAGCAAAGTGGATTGCAAAAATGATAGAATTCAACGTAGAGCTAAAGCCCACCAAGCTGGTAAGGGGTTAGGGACTTGCCAAACTGTTGGTTGAAGAAAATTGCAGGTCTTTGGACATTGATTTCTTGTTCAATGTAGCAGAAAATGGTCAAATGAAAGAGCATGAAACAGCTGAAACGCAAAGAGGGCAGTCGGTGGCTGAGAACCTAGCTTCATGTAGCTGGTATGTTGCAATAATTAATTTCCTGCTAAAGTTAGAGGTTCCTTTAGAATTTTCTCAAAGTCAAGCAAGGACGTTAAAGCTCAAGGCGATGAAATATTGCATCAATGGTGGCTTGCTTTATTGGAGGGATCCATCTGGAGTGCTTTTAAGATGTCTGGACAAAGAACAGTCAATAGAAGTTATGCAGCAGTTCCATGACAGCATGTGTGGAGGACATCATTATTGGAAAACTACAGCCCAAAAGATTCTCAGAGCCGGGTACTATTGGCCCTCTTTATTTTCTGATGCTTTTGCTTTTGTTAAATCTTGTGACAGGTGCCAGAAATTTGAAGGTAAGCAGCAGTTGAAATCCCTGCCCCTAAAGCCAATAATTGCAAAAGGACCTTTTCAGCAGTGGGGTTGGATTTTATTGGTGAAATCAACCCACATTCCAGTGGCCAGCACAGGTGGATATTAGTGGCCACTGATTATTTTACAAAATGGATGGAAGCAATCCCAACAAGGAAGGCTGATCATAATGTGGTAATGAAATTTTTATCAGAAAACATTTTTAGCAGATTCGGTTGCCCGCTTAAGCTTATAACAGATAATGCAACAGCTTTAAAGGCAAAAGAGTTGGTGGAAATGTGTGATTCAATGGGCATTAAACTTGTCCATTCCACCTCCTATTACCCCCAAGGGAATGGTCTAGCAGAATCCTCTAATAAAAGTCTGATTAGGATTATTAAGAAGTTGTTAGAGGGTAATAAGAAGAATTGGGATGCCAAGTTGAAGTATGCACTTTGGGCGGACAGAGTGACCATTAAGAGATCTACAGGCTGCTCTCCCTTCAAGCTGGTATATGGTACTGATGTTGTTTTTCCTATTCAACTTACCCTCCCTGTGGCAGAGTTGCTCCAAACAGCGCAGAATGAAGAAGATGATATGGCAAATACAATCACTAATCTAACAGAATTGTATCAGATTCGGGAACAGCTGGTTGAAAAAGCTACAGCACATCAGCAAAAGTTGAAGGAGGCTTTTGACAAGAAAGCAAAAAGAAACAATTTCCAGGTTGGGGATTTGGTCATGAAATGGGATGCTTTTAAAGAAAAGAAAGGCAATCATGGGAAATTCGATGCTCTCTGGACAGGCCCATTCATTATCTCACAAATTCAAGGGAACAATACCTTCATACTGAAAAGTATGGAAGGAGAACCAGTCTTTGATGGCCCAGTTAATGGGCGGTTTCTGAAAAACTATATGATTTAAGGTCTTTTGGCCTTAAAAAGCTGTAAATATTCTGCTTTTATCAGTTTTTAGTGTAGATGTAGTAGACTCCATGCCCAATGGAACACTAGGAATTTTGGCCAATTTGTTTTGCTGGAAAGGCATTGATCTGCAGGTTCTTGAGACCTCACAGGGAGGATCTCATCCCCAGAAGGAGCCAGTGTTAGCGCTGCTATGCAAAAGCATCAAAAATGGATTCAAACACCCTCAAAGACTGCAAACACTTTCATAATCACGCCAAAGGAACCATTGATGCTGTCGAAATCCTCATTTTTGGGCTAAAAGTCTTCCACCGATCAAAAATATGCTATCAAAAGGCGCAATTATTTTAAAATCATTTAAAAATTCAAAGAGCAGGCTTAAGGATCGACCCAGATCGCATTGGAATTTCGCTATCGGGGCTGCAAAAGTGGACAGGGCCTTCACATATGTTGCGTTCTGATCCGATGGGCCAGACCCGATGGCCATACAACACTCCATTTTATATCATTTCGGGTCCGCAGCAGTATTGTTATCGGCAGGGGCTTTTACATAAGTTATGGTGCGAACGCCGATGGGCCGGACCCGATATATGCACTGCGTTCCATTTCATAATTTTTCAAATCCACGCCCTTCACATTTTCATTGTTTTTTTTTATATATTTTCTTTGTATAAAAAGAATACAAGGGATGCCTGACCAGCTGTCGATTGCGATTGTTTTCGGATACGAAAGGACCCTAAAGGCAGCCTATATATATATATATATGTCTCAAGTCCGCCAAAGCCATTTTCGTGGTTTTGCGGCAGTTTGTATATATTTGTCAAATGTTAAAGAACAAAGGAGGGCCTGTTTAAATAAGCACTGCAACCCGAAAGGCGACCCGATAGAAAAGATATATGTGTGCAGGCCTTTGATATTTAAAATAGTAAGGTGAGCGGTATTTCTAAGTGGCTCGAAGATGATTAATGCAAGCATGCAGCAGTACAGCGCAGTAGGCAACTGCCTTCAATCGACAGTATGGCCGAGGAGGAAGCAGGACACCGCTTATTTGATCAGAGCATTCAATGGTTATGGTTCCATTGGTATTTCACGCCATAAGAGGATTGCAGAGCAACCGAGAGGTCAAATCCAATTTCAGCACAGCCAGATTTGTATCAGCAACCCATTCCTGAATATAAATATGGTTGGTGGTCATTTATGGGCTCCTCCACGCATGGTTTGACAGAGATGATTTGTATTGTAACACTATATATACTCAAAAAAAATGTAACGGGTGATGAATTTTTGATGAATGAGAGCTTATTGTAGCCTTTTAACTTCTGGAGACTGCTAATACCATGAGACCTGCAGCTTCTGGTCTTGGTTTCCATTAATACAAGCTTCTTTTGCTATCACCTGCTCGCTTTCCACTTCTTCTATGTTCTAGGCTGTGCCTGCTTGCATTTATTTGATGTACTGTGGATTTTTAATATCAGAGGGGTTGTCATCCCACCTCTATGTTAAAGTTTAGTGGTTCATTGAAAATTGTTTGCAGGTTGCTGTTGTTCTAATAACAGAGAGTTGTCATCCTCACTGTCTATTGAATAATAGTCTTGCAGATTCTTTAACTGGTTGTGGCTGGGCCATCACAGAGCTCTGTGCGTCTGCTGGTGCAATCAGTCTTCTCCATTATCACTTTTGCCTTAAACCGTGAGTAGTTGGTGGTTGAAAGCCTTGTAGTTTGGGGGTCTTCACCCATGTCTGGGGTAAATGATAGTAGGAGTGGTTATCTGGCTTAAGGGTGCTGCACATCTCCCATTTATCCATCATTTTATCCAACAGAACTGTTGAATTTTTAATGTTCCCGAGCATCACTGATTTACAACCCAGGTGAGTTTCTTGGGGTGATAACATTAATTGGCGCCGTTGTCGGGGAGAGGAGAATCTAAGCTCAAGCTTCCCTGGGAGAACGACATAGTTTCAAGCTTTGATGACAGACAAGGCTTGAACACAGAATTTGGTTGTAATCATCTGTCTGGCGACTCCATTGGTGGAAGACCATTCTTTGGTGACTCCACATTGAAGTTCTGACTCAATTTGTGAGGCATACAAGAAGCAATCCTCAGAAATCTCCAGTTGAACCATTGCTTGACCCTGAAAGAGTTGTTAAATCGAAGAAATCATAAAAGAAAGGGGCATCAGGATCAGGTAAGCCTAAAAACTCTGATTTATCTCTGAAAGATGAGTTTATAGCTGAAGAATCACAGCTTGAAGTTTTAGAGCCCAGCATTGTTAGCAAAGAAATTCTTTTAGAGATCAGTTCAGCCCCTTTTGTAGTCAGTTCACCTTTGAATCTTAGTCCAAAGAGAGCTTCTCATACTATCCAAAACATCCCACTATCCTTCCTATCCATTACATTATCTCCTACTGCTCCATCTGTTAGTATTCTTCCACATATTCCAAACATGGCAGGATAGCAAGCACCTACTAGGATTGAAAGGATTGTTGCTGCTAGATATGGACGTTTGGTCTTGCTTGTACCTTTAAATGCCATGCCTACAGGAGAATATCAAAAATATATGCCCAAATTTACTGGAACAGAGGGAGTGACAGCAGAAGAACATCTTGAAGCTTTTTATAGTTATGCTGACAATTTAGATATCAGTGAGAATGATGTATGGATGAGAGTTTTTGTCCAGAGCCTTGATGGAG